>VXAC01008315.1:535814-629540 GCA_013399225.1 Rhipidura dahli | reverse complement strand
TGTGTGTATATATATATATATAATATATATATATAAACAAGAGAGATAGAAGAGTAATATTAGGAAATCAGGAGAAAGATAAGGAGAAGTGCCCATGAAACGTGGTGACTGACAGTAGGAGATTTGGGAAGTATGAGTAGGAAGGGTAGGGAAGGTAGATGATATCTGCCAATGATTTTAAACAGAAGGTCTGAACAGAATCTAGAGGCATGGGAAGCACTGCTAGAAGCTAAATTGAGCTGTTACATGAAACACCACATATAATATAAACATGGACAATACAACCTGTAGTACTCTATATGATGGTACTACAAACTTTTGTAAGAAGTTCCTGCATGGGATTTGTGTCAGCTTTATAAAAGCACCACATGAGTTTTCCACTCAGACTATTCCTCATGTATCAGGCATTTAGGTGTGGCATGTTTGGAGATATGAAAAATAAAATTAAGTTATTTTCATTTGCATCTGAGCAGTGATTTAATCTCTCTTCTAGTTACTAACTTGGCCTGAGCTGCATTTTGGCCTTCCAGATGAGAAACCTTTATAGTCCCTCCGTACTATGGAGATGGGACATCACAGATATTTTTAACTTTCCCTCCAGAAAAACCTCAGAGAAAACTTATATCATCACTCACACATTTTCTCTGTATAGGTTACCAAGGGTGCTATTTCATTAGCCATGGTGTTGTAAGCCTGTGCAAAAGCACATTTAGTAGAAGCTGACTGTTGAGCAAATTAATTGGTGGAAAAGATTAATATTTATTCTGTTTTCCCAGCACAGCAAAAATATTAAATATATTGTGCAAGATCCGTTAAGTGGCAACAAAGACTTTAAGCTACAATAAACTTACCCATTTTTAATATTATCTTTTATATATATTACCAAAAAAATCCTTTTTTCATGTCTGTGTATTAAAAAAAAATATTTTTACTGCATCGTTAGAAGAAAAAAAAATCAAACATAGAAACATGAAATTATTTTTTTCTATGGTACAAAAAAAATGGCTTTGCTCAGTAAAAGTTAATTTTTTTGCTGATTTTAAAAGATTCCCCTTATTCTGTCACACAAAAAAAAAAAAAAAAAAAAAAAAAAAAAAAAAAAAGAAAAGAGAGAAAGAACAACTGCAAAGCTTCATGCTGTTGTCTGAAATCTTTTGATGGTTTTTAGATGAAGGTGTTTGGGAAGGACTGCAATGAACATTCTTCCTATTCTGTTCCATGGTTCTGGGGATCGAAGCCTTCTCAGAGTTGCATTTTGCTTCAACAAAGAAATATATCATATATGAAATTTTCAGTAGCTGAATTGGAAATAAGGTGAAAAAGCATCACAGATGGAATGTTAGGAGATAGGACTCAGTAGGAGGAGATATATTAATGGCTGGTGGATAATTAGCAACAACTTCATGTCTCAGTGTCACTTTTGCCATGGGACTGATGCAATGAGCCTGTTAATACTTGCTCACAGTTGGATTTCAGTAGGAATTTTGCTGCAGCTGCAGCTGCAATTTCCACAGAGTGTGTGTGCAGTACCATGTAGGCACAGGTTGCTTGGACTTGGCTGCAGTGCTTTGGCTCTGTGTGAGTTTTGTGTCTCTCTTAGTGTTTGTTATTTGCCATCCTGGCTGGTTTGTTTCCACCTTTCTTGCTCATTCTCCGATTTGCTTGGAACTTGGCTGCTGACACGAAAACTTTCTAATTGTACAGAGAAAGAGCTAATTTCTCTTTAGAAAGAGCAGTGGTTGGAGTGTTGGTGACTATGATATTAGGTTCCTATTTCTCCAGAGCTTCTACTATTAGAAAGAAATCAGAAGACAAAGTGTGACTAATAAGACAATAAAGAGTTTTCGATAATTATAAGGAAAAACCTGTAAATACACTAATACTAGCACATTAGAAAGGATGGCTGAATTCTTTAACCTTTATTTAGTAACATGCAAAATCCCCAGATCATACAGTGTGAATATTGCCTGGTCTGTTTACAGAACTGAGATGAACTTTGGGGTACATTAAAACAAAGACCATATTGAATTTCTGATGTAGGAGAATCTGAGAAAGAGTAGTGTGTTTTGCCATTCAGATGCATTCTCAATTTTTAAAAGAAAAATTAGATTAAAAATAAAAACTGAAATGCTCTTTTTGTGAAACTAAACTTTTTTTTTTCAAAAATAAGGCAAAAAAGAGTAGAAAACTTACCTGATGATGTAATGATGTATCATTGAGGATGCTTAGGATAGATATTAAAATATAAATTTCTCTGGAACTGTGAAGAATGTAAATTCAGTCAGCAAAATATCAAACATCTTCAACTTCTCCATTCTGAATCTTTCTGTAATTTTATATGAAGGATATACCAGTAACTATGATAATTTGTTTTATTTGTAAATGATCTAGAGAGGCAGACACAGACTTAACTTCAAAATGGGTAAAAAAGCAAGAAAATGCAGTATTCCAAATAATAACTAGAAGCATTGCTGATAGAAGCATCAGCTACTCATGCTTAATGTTCATTTCCATCAATTGATCAGATTAGATTCAACCTGTCTTCAATAACTTGTGTTTTTTAACACAAGAAGGTGAGGATAAAAGAAGGAAAATTGTGCAGCACGTTCCATTGTACAGTAATATTTATGTTCTAGTGTTTACCTGTAAATCCCTTTTCACAAGGATTTGTGACTGAAAAAAAACTCCTTAAGTATCAAATTTCCTGAGATTCAAAATTATAGATTCACTTGTCCCCCTTAATTCCAGCCATTTATGAACATATTATGCTGCTCTTTAAAGCTACCTAGAAACTTTAGGAGATTGTCTTGGATATACTATTTTTTCCTACATTTATTTGATATCAGGCTTGTTTTCTATACTGAAAATATCCTAAATCAAAATGAACTGACTATAAATTTTAGTATATTGATGATCTTTTGGGATGGTAAGAAAAAACTTTTTACATTTGTAAGAACATCTCTTTAGCCAAAATTTCACAAGGATTTCTAGAGTGTAAAGTTACAGAGCATGCAATGCTCTGTGGATTAAGAGCTCCCCAGGTATGCACTGATGGGGAGACTGGAGCTGTTTGTGTCAATGGTTTGCAAATAATGGTTCTCTGGGAGAATTTTAAATTGCAGTTTTCACTCCAGACTGGTGCTTTTTAGGATGAGCTGAGTTGCTATGAGGTTTCGCACTCTTCAGTGCACCTTAGGCAGCAGTTCTTATACTTCCACTGAGATTGTAACAGCTGGCCATTACAATCAATCAAGTGACATTTCAGGGTAATTTTTCTTTAATATTAAGGAAAAAAAAAAGAAATAAAAGATATTAAATTGAAATTTTTCCCAGAAAGAGCAAGGAATTTATGAATTTACCTTGGACTAAAAAAGCAGGCTCTTGCAAGTAAATCACAAACTGATCATGCATTTATTTTTATTTGGAACATGGTGGTATTTTCTATTTATCTACAGGCACTCACATATCTTTGTTACATATAAGTGCCGGTTATATGTTGTACTGCTCTTCTGCACATATGAGTACAGAACTCAACAATAGGATGTGTGTAAACTTGTAGGGATGATCAAAACTTCACTAGACAAACCAATTAAGAGATTTTACTTGCTTTAAATCAAAAAGCAAAAATATAAAGTATTAGAGATGCTAGTGGAGAAGTAATGATTCTAAAGAATACATGGGACAGCCTTAAAAGAGGGTCAAAAAAGAGCCTTAAAAAAGTCTGGGACAGTAATGTGACGTGAGTTAAAATTTTTAAATGTCTTAAATGGAATAGGAAGCAAGAGAGGTTTTATCCACTGCCATGTATGACTCAACCAGCAACACAGTTTGTGCAAGTTGTTTCTGATTCTCCCAGAGTGCATGAGTCCAATGAGTTAAAATATTATTTTTGCACACTGTGTTTTAGCCCTTTAATGTTCTACATTGACTCAAGCAGCTAATCCTATATGACCATAATCATATGTTCATTATACGATCCGGCGATTATATCTCATTAGAGTTATTAATGAAGCATTCTTACTGTGTATTGGTAATTTGCTTACCAGTAAGAAAGGAGCAAAATCATGAGTGTAGAGGTTGTAATCAGATCGCTTAATGCCAGGCACAGCCTTAGTGGCGACTACCTGGTAACTGTGTATTTAGCTATTTTGCAACTTAATGTCTTCAGGAACATTTAGCGATTAAAGCACAGTGCCTAAAAGATCAGAACAGTGAAAATCATAAAGAAGCTACAGTATGATGCAACAAGAGTGGTATATCAAATTTATTCCCTCTGTTGTTCCTGAAATAATGCAATTCAACTAATTTTAATTAGAATTAAAGAAACAGTAGGTTCAGTAAGTAATGCTAACCACTTAAACTTCCCAGCATTAGCAAATGACACTCTTCAGGGTGAATTCTCCTTTCAGTTTATATGGATGCTTTTTCTCTCACAAAGATAAAGTGAGGGGATAAAAGATCCTCCTCTTATGTGAAAGACCAGTGAAGATGATCAGTTGGAGCACAGTGGATCAAAGCACTTGAGGAGGGTTGCAGGGAGGAATCTCCTTCCTCCATCAGACAATTGTGGTTATTGTTTTGGCAACCCTGATAATTTTTCCTTCCACTATTAGTGAAATTTATTCTATTTACTTCTTATTCTCTTTAGGGATCATCACAGATTCACTGCAGTGCAAGCGACCTCCTCAGAAATCAGGTGACAACGTGAGGTTGGCTGTGATCAAAAGCAGTGAGAAAACATTTTGGACATTTTGTGACATGTTATACAAACAAAGAAACACAGAGAGGGCTTGCATCCTGTATCAAATGAAGTCTGTGTTTTAACTCTCATTTTTAGAGTTTTAAAACTGAAGGAAACTGAGAAATTTATAATCAGGCGCTTTTAGTACTGATTTGCAAACCTGTGAAGCTTCATGCAGAACTTTATTTAATTTTTCTCAAGAAATATCCCACCACGAGGGATGAAGAAGGTTTCATCAATAGTTGAAAATAAATCCCTGCACCACAAATAATTAAATAAATCAAACAAAAAATTTGGCATATAGTAAATTGAAATATTTTCCTGTGGCTTGAGAGTGAGCAGTTCTTATAAACTTAATTATCTACCTGTCCGTCAAGTAAATGCATCAATGTTACATATTGTCTTTGACAGCTTCTATTTTTACACCATATTGTAGTGATTAACATGTGTAGTTGCTGGCTAACCAAAATATTTTTCACACATCATCTTTTCCTCCCTTGATTTTAGAAAAACTTCCAAGCAATGGGAAAGCTGGGAAATGTAATCTCTACCTTCTGCTTCAATATAAGTATGCAGGGCATCTCTTATAATAATAATATGTATTTTTAATTTATTAGATGAAAAAGCACAAAACTCTGTTTCAGCTACCATCTCCGAACTGCTGTGCCGAGAATTTAAGGAAAGATGTCACCGATTGAATATTTTCTATTTTTTCATAATATAATCTTTGTTTCTTATTAGCATTACCTCTAAATTAATGGAATTGGCTGATCCAGCTGTACATGACTAAACCAGAGCAGTTTATTAGAGATGTTTTCCCTGCATTAGGCCTTCCCTGCTTAGCTTTCATTTTCTTCTATTTTGCCTGTCATGGAGGTCCAGTTTCATCATAATAATATCAGACCTCTTCCTATCTAAGTTTCATCTTACTCTTGGAATTCTTTTTGAGTAGCATCTCTCAGATGATTGTTTGGATTGATAGGGAAACATTTAAAAATCTTGTTCATGCTCCTAACATCTTATGTCTCAGTTGTCATAATAGGGTTTTTTTCTGGTCTTGACAAGTTCATCACGTCCAAGGGAATGCTGCAACAAAGCCTCTCCCTCTGTTGTATCATATCAGAATGCAGTGTAGTCTGTCCTCCCCTTCTGTTCAGTTGCCAGCTCCTGCCTTCCATTACACCTTCACTGCCCACTTGTTAGCTTTTCAAAGAAGCACTTTTGTTGACCCTGTAGCTGAAAGTTGCCATAAATGTTTAAAAGATTACCTCATTAAATTCAAGTCCTTAAAACTCTCCCTTGTTATAATGTCTATGAAAGAAATGAGAAATGTTAGGCTGTGGATGTTCTGTGGATGCTGCATTTCTTACTTGCCTGGTTTCCTTGTGCACCTGTCTCTCCTTACATCCCACCGGTCTGTCTGGTTTGTTTTGCAGTCCCTGGGAAGTGACTGTTTTTGTCCTAATGCTACGCAGCACAGTATAGCCCCACTCTCTGATTTGACACCTCACAATGTGGGCAAAATAAATGGTGCTTGAATGAGTAGTACAGTTAGGAACTGAGTTATGAATATTCAAGTAGACTGATTAAAATTTCTAGGTGGTTAAGATTAAAACTCTTACATAAAATTGGCTTTTGTGAGGACATTTGATTTTTTTTTTAATTATCTTTTAAAATTGTTCTGCTTGTGTTGGACATGCAAAGTAAGGGTTAGAAGGTCAGAAACAGGAAGAGCTTAAGTTTTGCGAGGCCTAATCTGAAACCTATAACAGTACTCAGATGTTGTCTGAAGTAAACATCTGTGCTGCCCAAAGGCTAGATTTTGGTTTTAGCCTTGAAATGACTATCCTTCTCTTCCAATTTGTTTTGCTTGCTTGTTTGATTTGTTCATTTGTTTTGGTTTTGTTTTGCTTCTCATAATCTAGAGAAAACTATCTTCAATAACATGAGGCTTCACAAATAGCTGGCAATAAAATTGACATCATATAGCACACAGGGGAGTTTTAAGCAGAAATTCACTCTATTCCTGAATATTCTCTATGCAGAAATATTTGGGTTTTTTCAGAAGTATGCAGACTGGGGAGTGGGATGAGACCTTGAACAAATAAGAAATTATTTGAATGGTATTCTAGCAAAACTATGGATGTCTAATGTATGCATATCCCTGACATTTTTGCCAGCCAAAATTGTATTGTGCTTAGGTATTAAGCCTTTTTCTCTCCAGCTTGATCTACCAATTACTGGCATTTTCATTTTGCCAGTAATATGCAAGCTTTCTCTTAACTCCGCTGCAATTTGCAAGGACACAAAGCATACTTGAAATTACCTACCTGACTGCACTTTGTGTGAAGAACTCCATCCTCTTGGCTGTTTTAGATTAACAATGAATTACAGTTCACTTCAATGTAATTAGATTTAATGAGGTGCACATGGAGACCATTGGGCCACCCTGTAACCACATTATATGGACCTGCTAGTTGCCATTTTAATCAATTGGTTTGACCTCTGAATACAAACTACGATAAAGCACAAAGAACTTTGTGGCCCAGATGCCTATTTGTCTGAATGCAGGGTGAGATGATAAAAAATGTCCTCTGATCAGAAAAAAACCCTCTTTCTCTAGGGAAGCTTTTGAAAAGAAATTGTGTTTGCAAATTATGGTTAATGTTGAAGAACACATCTGGTGCAGACAGCTCAATTTGTAAGCTGTAGTTCAAGGTGCAGATTGGGCTCTGGGTGGGAGCCCAGAGAGACAAGAGGCTGTGACCTGCCAACCCTTGGGATCACAAAGGGCACAAAGACTGAGGTTACTGGGCAAGTGAACAGACACTGGGAGAGACAGCAGGAACCAAAGATTCGGGAGGAACCGCAAGATTTGCTCGTGGGTAGGCGCGAGGGGGTGGATGAAAGCTCAGGGGTTGCTTTTTTGGGGGTCCCCAGAGACCCCAGCTCAGGCTGTTTCTGTGCTACTGAGCTATGAATAAATGGCTTTGTGGAATGAAACATCTGAGACCCTGCTGAGGGAAACCTGGTCTGACTGCGGGTGTGCAGGGAGTCAAGCCACTGCTGTAAAGGGGCTTTAGTCCCAGCAGTGGCAGCCTCATGGATGGTCATACTGGGAAGTTTCCTTAACAATTGAAATGATTGGTCACATCATAAGCAAAGTAAAAATATTACTATAAATACTTTCATTTTTGGTATGACTTGATTTGAAGTTTCATATTTGTCTGCTAGGAGCCAGAGGTTAAATTTCATAAGAAAAAAATTAATTTTATCGGATGATATTCTGGTGATGAAAATAAAGGACAGCCTTATACAATCTTGTTGAAAGTAGGCAAAACTTCCTACAATACAGTTTTGTTTAACTGTATTCAACGACTGTTTGTTGTTGTGGGGTGGAGGAAATATTTTCACTTAGTCTGGGATAAACTCTCCAAGTCCTTCTCAAGTGTATCCGCCATTAACTGACAAGAAAGGATGCTGGATTGTAATTTATAGAATTGAACTTTCATTATGAAGTGACTGTTCACGGGGAGAGTTAAATATGGGAAAGCCATGCAGGATGAATGTTCTGTTTCCCAGAGAAACTTTGACTACAGCAAAATGAAAGGCAGTAGGACTATTTCTACAGTTTTTTACACGGACATGGATCTGGTTTTATCCATGTGATCATTACTTGTTTTGTTTCATGTTCTGCTTCTTGGTGGTAGGTCCCAACAAATACTGATACAGAAGGGAAGAGAAAGGAAGGTTTTTAAGATGACTGTGAAGTGTGGTTAGAAAAGCTAATTCAGATTTTTTTCATGGACAAAACACCCATCCAAGGCTTTAGCTTGCCTCAGTGTACTCTCCCTCTTGTATGGCTGGAGGCTTTTCCTTCTGGTGTCTTGGTTGCATATGTGTGCTAGGAGGCTATATGCTATTTAGGACAGAGTATCTTTTTCACTGCCAGGTGTTTACAGCACATGTCACAGTGGAATCTTGATTGTTGTGTAGGACTGCAAACCCATTTCTCCTTTTGAGTTCCACTGGGAATGGTTTTTATATCTGACACGTAGCCTGTGAGACCAAGGTTACCTGATTTAACTGTTTACTTGACACAAGTAGCAATGAATGATGTGGGGAAAAGGAAGGAAGGGGTCCCCAAGCGTGGATTTGACTGAAATGCCAGAAAAACCTGTCCTGGACAAGGTCACATACACATAGAGGAAAGACAGCATGAGAAGAGTTGGTAGATGCAGTCTTCAGGAGATGGAAATGAGACATGTCTCTGGAGCTCTCTCTCTAATATGTCAGAAGAGTTCACAAGCAGTCTGTAATGGGAAACCCTCTCTTATCCCCTTAATGCATGAATTTGATTTCTCTTCTTTTACATTCCAGAATAAGTTTTCTGTCTGTGCTAATGAAGAATTTAAAAACAAAAGAAAGAANCAAATTTACTTACCTCATTTCATGGATTCACCCTGTGGTTTAAAGCTCATAAAGGGAAAAAAAAAAAAAAAAAAAAAAAAAAAAAAAGGAGAAAAAAAAGTAGTTTGGTCCTTCTTAGAAATTCAAAGTGATTTTTTTTGTTATTTTAAATATGTTAAATGCCTATATAGGCAAAGAGATAGCAGTAGTGGCTTCTCTATTCTTTATGCAACATAATATTAATAGGCCCAAAATGTCTAGGAAGTGTACCCGCCCAGTATTTTCATCATTAAAACCTTGGTAATTATGGCCTCGTGCCTTGGAGAATAAATATTTGCAAATAATGACTGAAACAGTTCTCATTAGTCATTTCCAGGAGACTGAAATAGCTCAGTTTTATAAGTCTCCTTGGTATATTTGAGAATTATTGTCTTCCAACGTTTGGAATATCTTTTGCACCATACCTTCTGAGAGGACATGAGTCAGATGTGCAACCTAACAGGAATCAGCTATGAATTCCTGGTTATGAGTCATGCTGAGGAACAATGTCTTGAACCCTGCTTGAAATTGCAAACATGTAAACTTCCTTCTTCCTATTGTGCTTAGCTTCTAAATGAGAAAAGTTCTTTTGTACTTTAATTGAAGGAAACATCCTAAGAAATCATGCTTTATTCTAGCTTCATGTACACAGAAAGAAAAAAGTTAAGTTTTGTGGTAGCCTAATGAAATAAAAAGCATTTTATAGAAGTTGCTAGATTAGACAAAGGTACTTTTATGTCATATATATATATAATTTTTTTAAACCCTGTTTCTGTTATAAATATGTATTAATTTAAATGCATCAAACCCCATCCTCTGTTTCTAATGTAAGTTATTAGTTGATATCAGATACAATTATCAATGAACTGTATGGCTCATTGGTAATTGATTAATACATAAAGCATGTTGGCTTGCTTGTAGACCTTTTTACTGCTACCTTCACATCATAGACTACCCACTGCTGTATACAGTTACCATAATATGAACAAATCTGAGAGTTTAAAGGTTTTTCTGTACCTGATGAAGTCCATATAATGTTAAAATGAAAATTAAAGTGTCCCAAGCTATATTAACTGGGTGAAAATACTGGTAGCCTATGGAGTAAGCATCCTCAGGATCTATACTAACCACTATGCAAGCCTTTGAAAAATGTTCCTGTAAGATATAACCTCGCTTACAAATGTTTTCAATTACGTCTTCCACGGGTTCTTTAACTGTACTGTGAACTAATTGGTATGGATGGCTGCACTGAAAATGCTGTCCTCTAATACTGTTTTTTTCTATACTGTTCAAGTACATTACAAAATGGTTCTTGACCTTTTTCTGTTATTTTCTTACTGAGAATTAAAATGCAAGTGAATTTAGGGTAGGAATTCCTCCTATGTAGACTGGGTTTTGCTATCAACTTGTAAAGGATTTATGAGTAAATAAGCAACCTGAAACATGCATTGACGACTTGTGTTCAAACTCCCTTCTTTTTTCTTTCCAAAGGTTGCTTGATGTCAAAGGCCATCTGTTTCCTGTAGTGCAGAAGCATGTAGACATTAAGATAACAGAATTTTAATCTGTTCAGTAAACGACAATTTAAATGTTTGTTTCAAGAATCTGAATAGTTACTACACTGGAATTCTGAGTGCAGTGATTTTCTGCTTGTTTGTGTATTTAAGGTCTGAGTGTTGTACTGTATTTCAAAGTAGAGAAGCACAGCATAGTCTCACTATGCCAGTGCTGGTGGCTTCTCAGACTTGTTGAGGATGCCCAAAATCTCAGATAACTTCTAAGTGAAGGAGCTGGATCTGGAAACATCCCTCAGTAGGAGGACTTCCTTAGTAGAAGGTGAGGAGTGCAGCTGAATTTCCTCTTTCCATTTTGTTTATGGATGTACACACAGTCCAGGTCCCTCGCTAGTTCTCTTAGTATGGAAGGTTGGACCACCTTCAGAACTCAGGTTATTAATTTATGATTAAAGAAACAGGGCATTTAGGCATCTTTTATTCAGATGCTTTCACTGTTAGTGTTAAAAAAGAGTATTTCAGTATTGTTGAAGTGCAAAGTAGTAGTACAAATTTACTGATAATCACTTATCCCTTATTGGCAGAAATTAGTTACTTTTTTATATTCCTTATCTAATTATTGAGGCTAAGGTAAAATTTTAAAAATAAAATATTGTCCTCTTGGACACTCAAAGTAATTTTACTTCATTTGTATAAAAAGTAATCTGTCACTGTCCTTCAACATAAATATTAGAAATTCTTACTTTTATGTGACACAAAGTTGTATAATTAAATAAAATGAAAAATGAATGGAAAATTTGCCAGAATTGTTATTGTTCTGGTGCTTTTTTTGTAATGCTGTTTCATTGTTTGGTTTTCTATGTGGCAATAATAATAACAGGAGCATTTGCAAAACAACAGCATTTTGGCTTCAAACTCAATTAGAACAAAAAGCACAATAACACATTATAATATAAAACTGACATGTAGTTTTCCTTTAGGAGATATTCGGTTTTTAGCTTTAAACAAGTCCGTTAGAAGCTTTAGGGTTCTTAGGATGCCTAGAGTCAATTTTGAACAGTTTTGCAACTTACTACAGGGAATCTTAATTCAAATTCAACAAAACACTGAAAGAGGTAGTGCTGTGGGGCACTTAACTTCCTCAAAGGACCATCAGTATGAAACCTCAGATGGGGAGAAACAAGATGTAAATAAAATATGTCAACCTAAACCCATGGTAAATAGCAAAAATAGCTCTCTCTTCTTGCGAAAGTGTGAAATACAATTTTTCTATTAGGACATATAAATATCACTGTGATAACAAAATTATGACAATGCATTGTTTCACTGTCAGAGAGTGGGATAATGTTCTGTTCTGGAAGAGGTTCAGTTTTTAGTTCCAAATACAAGATCTAATTCCCGGATTCTTTTTTGAGAAAGATTCTGCTAGCCTTGAACTTCAAGCCTGGATTCCCCAAGGAAGTACTTCCTGTAGTACCTCCAAAGAGAACTCTTGATGATATGGGTGAAGAATTTTCGTATTGTGGGCTTTTAGCATTGGATGCTATTGATGACATGTGACTAAGGTACACTGGAGTGTTTTCTGCTCTGTGACAAACTATGACAGCTTTAATGCTAGAAAACAACAAATAGTTTATTGGGTGTTCACATGATTAATTTAGGAATAAAAAAACCCTGAAATTGAAAATCCTGCACTTGCAGACTCCTTTGGTAGTAGTTGGTGTTTGGCTGTGTGCTTACGATTAACAAATTATTTCACACTGAAATTAACAGTAGAACCACCTCCGCATATGTATCTAGAAAACTAAGCACCGAATTTTTTGTTAATATTCAGCAGTCCTGCTCTTCTGTGAATGCTGCTCTTTCAATGTCATTCTCCAAAAGAGATGTAAATATTGCACACACTTCTTCCATTAACAGATTCAGGTTTCTAAACTTAGCACATTTTTTGTGGTGCTCTTGCTACGTTATAGAACAATATCTGATATAAGCAGTGTCTTGAAAATAACATATTTAAACAGAAAGTACAACAAAACCACTATTCTGCCCCCAAATTCCTAAAATACTTTTTTCCCCTCAGATTCTTTATGCAATGGTACAATTGTAACACTAAGACTCTTCTGCTGTACATACATACAAGTATTTAGAATGGCTTACTGTTATTTTTGATCTGTGTATACTCACAGTTAATAATTACTGTTATGCATACTATAATATCTTTGTATATTAATCCTAGGTAAAATTCTTTTAGACACATATTGAGATTTGTAAACTCCATTTTCCTGTTGTTGATGCTATTGATATGCCTAGAAATTAACAAAAGCATTACAATACAAACTGAAAAATGATTTTTAATTCTGGTCAGAATATTTTCACTGCAAGAGCCTGAAGGAGCCTGCAGTCACATACCCCCTGGATTTAACTAATGTTTTATTAAACTATTTCTTTCTTGTTTTATTTGATTTTGTTAAACTGAAAATTTTGCTGAAGAGATATACGATTGAGAAATGATAGGTAGATTATAGAAAGAAATGATCTATAAAGGATAGATGGGTAGATTTAGACTAAATACATAAAAGAAACTACTTAGGAGGAGTAGTGAAACACTGGAACAGGTTGTCCCGGGAAGACATGGATGCTGCATCCCTGTAATCATTCAGTCGGATTGGATGGCACTCTGAGAAACCTGATCTGGCCAAAGATACCCCTGCTCATTGCAGGGGCTTTAAAGATTGCACAGGTCTCTTCCAAGTTGAACTATTTTATGATCTTTATGTAGAACTTTGCTTCCTCTTTTCTTGAAGAACAGAAATAAAACAGACCAGCTTAGTGTTGAGGGGCTGGGAGTGGAAGAAATCTCTGTATTGCTCAAATACTCCATTTAACTAACTTTGTATTTCACTGTACAGCAGACCTGTACCATTGCTATCAATACAAAAACAAGAAGAACCACTTAAAAAAAAAAATGAAACTCTATCTGACCTTTGAAGATATGCACAATTAGATTATTATGTTTTGAATTTTGTTAAAGGAAACTCTGTTGAGATTTTCACATGTGAACAATGCACTGGAGTTATTTTCCCCTTGGCAATTATTATATCTCAAGATCTTTTCAAAATATATTAAAAAAAAATCTTTAAGTTCACATATCCTTTATCTGATCTGAAAAGAAAGCTATTTATATTGATGAAGTGATTTATATTTTTGAATGGAATAGAGGGAATATTTAGAAACAGTTAATATTAACAACTTGTTCTGCCCACGTGTAGCAGAACATGTACATGAACGAGACCAGTCCCAAGTACAGCAGAAGGTATTGCTCCTGGCAAACATTAACAGGGAAAATGATAAGACTTGTAGTATCTCATCACTGTAGCACAGTACTGTGAGGTCAAAACATTTGTCCCGTGTTGCTTTCTCTATTTTCTTCAGTTTGACATGCTGCACTAAAACGATACAGACCCGCTGTCACAATCACAGTAGATCAAGTTGTTGATTTCAAATATTTTCAGCCTCTTCAGGGTAAAAGCACTGTGCTTGCAGCCTCACCAGTGAGCCAGATGAACCCTCAGTACATTTTATAGTCACTTTATTACCTCTGTCTAATGCTGACTGAATAACGTAAAGAGTAAAAAAGATGGTTGTGCACATTCCCTTCACTTTTTTTCCTTCCCTGAGGCAGCCTGGTACAGGGAATAGGGTTGTGTACTGACAATACTCGCTGCACTGATTTGCTTTGTATCCTTTGCTTTCACACACCTTTCTGTAAACACCTAAAAATGGTAATCGTCCCACTATTTTCGGGATTCATTGATAAATGATTCACATACAAAAGAGTATGAACATAAAGAATAAGGTTTTTTGGTTACAGCTGCAGTTTAATACTAGCATTTCTATACAATGCTCATCCTTGCCAGTTTGCATGATCTCATCTTCATCTTGTCTGCTTTCTCAGGAATGATCTTGTCTTTCTTTCTGTGTTAGGATAATGACATCTCTGTCACTTTCCTTTTATTGGGCCAGAGGTCAGCATTCAGAGGTTTTTCTATCTTCCTGTACTTTGATATTTTATAATCTCAGCTATCAAATTTCCTTTTATTCCAGTTAGAAGAGGACTAACTGTTCTGAAAAAATCCAGTCTGTGTTTTACCCATTCCGTATTCCAGGAAAAATCCAGTCCGGGTCTTTTGCCATTCCGTACTTCGGGAAAAATCCAGTCCGAGTTTTCCCCCACCCTGGATCTCATCTGGAATTGACCGAAGGTAGAGGCAAAATCCGTATTTTTAGGGCTTCCTGGGGCCAGCAGAAGCGGGGATGTGCAGAGCTACACCCTCCACTTGACACTGCAATACTGGAATTTTCTCCACAAAAATTCAGTGGTCCCATCTTGAGAAAAAAAAACCCCACAACTCAGCAACAAACAGGGCAGTGCCTCACTTTTAATGTAGCAAATAAACGGTACCTTTGAATTACAAGATCACTTTTGCATGGAATTACTAGCTAAAATATCCACAAAAAGTTCAAATAAATGATACCTCCTTCTTTTGCCTAATGTGCAGCAACAGCTCTTGGAATGAAAGAAAATATTGCTCTAATATAGAAGAAAAACTGACCCACACAGTACATGACTACTTTAAAACAGGTTAAATGCAGCCTCAATATCTCATTTAAGAAATAGAATTATTTTTAAAAATCAATGTGTAGGATTAACTTTACATACATAAGTCTGACTCATACCACGGCACAAAGCTTCAGTTTTTATTTTGAACTTTACTCACTGTAACTTGAAGTTGCTTAATATAGTGTATCTATAGGATATCTAATTTAAGAGTAACAATCCTTAAAAGATGAAAAACACCCAAAAACTATTTCTGAAACAAAACTCAGAAGCCTCTTCAGGAACTTGCTGGATAGCACATGTGGTTTGTAAAGGATGACATCACAGAGAAGTCTTTGTACAGTGGTATGGGAAAAGCAAGTGTTAGGAGAAATGGTGAAGGTGAACTAAAGTCAATTGTAAGGTACTCAATCCCTTCCAGAAGGTGTTAACTCGCTACCTGAAGCACTTTTCTCATGCCCCTTTTTTTTCTTCCTACAATTTTATGTTCCACTATTCTAGATAATCAAATTTTTGGGCTTTACTTCAGAGTGACAGTTTTATAAAAACAAGTACAAATGTAGCTCTTTCCAAGCCAAAGAGAAAACAGGCTTCCTGAAACAAGTTAGCACCACATCCCACTGTCAAAAGTGGGGCAGGGTGTGACAAGGGAGCTTTATTTTTTGTTTTCTTATAAAGGGAAGTCATGCCGTTTGTTATAATTGTAATAAAAAAGTCTTAAATCAAAATGCCAAACTGTCATACCTCTCGTTTTAACAATTCACTGTTATGATCATGATCAATAATGATGGCTTAGTTTAAGGGAAAAGTTCAGGTTTTCTTAAGCCATTTTTTAAAATTAGAAATATTTGTACTCTGTAATTATATTTCTATCCCAGCTACAATACTCACCCTGGTGGACTTGTATAAGTCAGTGTAGCTTAATCAAATAGAGAAGTGGATAAGAAAAAGATTAAAGTTACAATGTTGGATGCATACAAATATATATATATATATATATACACACACATTTAATCTTGATGGACCAGTCTATGATATGGGTAGTATAGAAAAATAAATATTTTTTGGTTTGGTTGTGTTTTTTTCCCGTGAAAGTCAATTCTGTACAGACAAATGATATACCTTGAAAGAAAAATAACAACATTAACTCTGCAGTGGCATTTGGTATGAAAGCAACCCAGTATGTGCAACACTTAATTTGTCAAGACATTCTGACAGGTCTCATCAAAAGACCAGTGTAAGCTTTACTAGTTTGGTTCATTAAATTGAAAATGGGCTTGGAAAAGGTCATAGGGAATTAGAGGTTACAGAACAAATAATCAAACCAATTAGCTATAACTTGAATCTTACCTAAAAGAGAAAGCAGACCTGACCTTGTCAAAGAGAGAACGATATTAAAACTGCATACCAAGAAGGAATCCAGAAAGCTTAATACAAGTATGTACAATATTGCAGAAGTTTGGTTTTTGTTGTTGCCATTTTGGTTTTTTTGGTTGGTTGGATTTTTTTTAAAGAACAAAAGTACTAACCCTGCCCACCCAATATTATGATATTCCTGTACTAAGATCTCTATCTGTTTTAGAGGTTTCTGATTCACAGTGAATGTTGCTTATTTATGTTGTGATGTTAGATACATTAAAGTCTCAGGATCTGATTCTTCTCACATGCTATATTGTTAATTAGAAATAACTCCACTGGACTTAATTATGTCAATGTAAAAGTGATATAAGAGGAAAAACAGGGCATTAATGTCCATATTAATTTTTATTAAAATAATCAATTCTGTGAAATCTGAAAAATTATACCAAGTTTTTAAATGCTTTTTCTCTTAATGTATGTTGACATAAAAGTCTTTTAAGTTCTTGTACCAGTTCACCATTTTGCTGTATTTTATAACATGTTAAATGACAGTACAAAGTTACCTTGAAGAAAGTTGAAGCTATCCATGTTGTATCATTTTTTTTGTTTTCTTTAGTACTGAGCTAAAAGGGTTTCTATTATTTCCTGAAAGAATTGCAAATTTTTTTTTTAATTTTATTTTTGTTAATTTGTAGGCACGTATCAGATAAATGTCTGGTCAAAATCTGAAGGAGAATCAGACTAACAAAATAAATATGGGTTGTGTCTCTTTTTTAATTTATCAAAGGTTGGAGGGACACTTGGTTCAGATAAGTCTCCTGAAGATTATCACTGGAGCTCCCATGTTTGGCCTCTTGGCTCTCCTTGACTTATCTGCTTCTCACATTGGCCAATATTTTCAGAACAGTTCTCCACCCTCTTCACTAACTTAAAAAAATTATTTCTCAGTGTCTACAATTAACATTTTCACATGGGGGCATGCTTTGAATGATGATTTACATTTGCTTCTTACTTTAGTCTGAGAAAGATGGATACCAGAAGTTTAAACTACTCTCTCAGCCAAGATAATTATGCTCCACTGCCCCAGCTAGAGGCTGTGTAATTCATACCACCCAGGATTTTGGCTCCATTGCCCTAAACTTGTTAGTAAACTAGAATTGAGTGTGTGAAAAGGTTCGCTGCTGAGAAAGGGATTCTCCTGCTGGACTGGAAGGCAGAGAATCCTCAAGGTTGTATGCCTCCCTAAACAACTGAGAACTGAAATGTTTTGCTTAAGTGGAAATCACAGATAAACTATGTGAGAGATGCAATGCCTTTATCAGCTCAGAAGTGGATAAATAGCAGGAACTGGCAGTGTAAGGGAGATGATGCACTGCACGTGTACAGGACTTGTTTTGCTCAGGCTCTGTTGAACATAACTGGTCAGAACACTGGAAAGAAAGCTGAATAATGACATTCAAAGACAAAGGCTTTACCATAAAGCAACATCTGTGCTAAGTGCTTTCAAAGTGCTAAACTATCGTTTTGGATGTCATATGAGATAGAAGTTGATAAGTGAAGGTGGCAAAGAGTCACTTCTTCAAGGCCAGAAATTGCCGCGTCTGCGTGGCTGGTTCGGTCTCAGCCACACCCAGCCGATAACCCCGGATCGAAGGCTCCCAGGCCGAGGGCTGACGCAGCCTCCAGGATCCAGAGCTGACAGCTCCGAGCTAACACAGGTCCTGTGTCCGCCGAACGGATCCGGTTATCAGAGCTCGCTCGGTCAGCCCGCTCCGATCCCTTCGGAGGCTCCTCCACCAGGTGCCAGTGCCGCCCGTGGCACCGCCGCAGCCTCTGGGGCTGCGTGTCGGGCTCAGTGGCTCTCGAGGGACGATGGCGCAGAGAGAGAGAGGGAGACGTAGAAGGGTGAGGTAGCAAAGGTTTATTCCGGCCAGGGGTCGGGGAAATCTCCACTCCCCCCGATGAGGGGAATGAATTTTATACTCCCACAAAATTGGGCGGGCACAGCGAGAACAACCAATAAACACAAACATTCCATCGACTCAGACCAATGGCGATATCACAGAAGGGAGGGGAAAACATGTCAATCTCTTCTAAACCAATTACTCGACGCCCAGCGAGGAATTTTCCAGAAGCTTGCCTTGATAGGCACTTCAAATCCTCCCCACTGGGCATGGAATGTTCTTCTCCAACACCCCTGGACCAAACCATGTCTTTTAGGGGAAAGATAACTGTACCAATATTCTTCAAAAAAGAAAAAAAACTTCTTTACGCTTCGCCCCCAAGGCTTTCCTCTGCAAGGGACTCCTCTAGCCACCTGAGGGCTAGGGCTGGAGCAGCTTTTGGAGTTCCTGGGGTCCCCACAAGAAATGACTTCAAAAATATATGCTTTTCAGAATCAGCAATCTACCAAAGTTGTAACACAACTGTGTGGTATGTTGAACAGTCCTGAAAAAAACCAGACCACTGGAATATGTTTCATAGCAATGCTAAATTTATAAACTTCCTACAGCGTACTAAAATAACATTTCAAGATCTATTCAGCTTGTGATCTTACCATGCTACTCATGTTAGAGATAAAAGAAAATTAAATTCTGTGTTTCTGAGGAATATGAACAGAATGACTGAATGATATTAAGCAGGACCTGGAGTGAGATCCTTTGTTAAAATCAGTTTTAAAATGAAGTTAAAGAGATAGTTTCAAATAATGTTATTAGAGTCTATATTAGTTTCTGAAAATAAACTGTATTTTCTATATAACTTTCATTACACCTTATTCCAGATATGGAATATTTGGTTGGATTTCTAATAATTTGAGAATTTGTGTTTTCTTCTCTTTTGCTAAGTGTGAAAGAAAAGGTGTGCCAAAGTGATAACTTTGTATCAGATAGTAAAGGCTCCTATTTATCTGAAGTTAGGTTGCTTTTAGGAAAACACATGTATTGCCTGATTGTCATCATTTGACTGTAATTTGCAATTTTTTTAATTGCAAAGAGATGCACCCTCCTGACATATTAATATAATATCTTTTTCTGGGGGTTAAATGGCTTCTGTTTCCAAGTCCTTTTTTTGGTTTTGTGTGTGGATTTATAGTAAATGTTGAAGAGTAGTACATTCTCCATGATGAACAGGCTAGCAATGCATATAAACTTGTGATAGGGGAACAAATTGCTTTAGGCCAAAGTAGCTGACCTAAAAACAAAATGTTGTTTCAAATACCTTTTACCTACTGTCAGAATGTATTCTACATCTAGATGGAAATCAATGGCATTTGTGTCCTTATGACAACCCTTCCCTGTGGGCTATATGCACTACATAGCCCCTCTATTAAAGGTTTTACTGCTTTCTAAAACTTACACCAAATTCTTAGCCTTTGTCCTCTGAGATTTTTGGATTCCAGATTTAGGAACATTCTTCATCTTTAATTCTTTTTCTCACTGAAGTTCTGACCTTACATGGTTCTGAATTGTAAGCAAAAGTCACTGAATCTAGAGTCAAAACCAAATAATGAACAAAATATTACCAAAGGCTTAATCTTGAAATGTAGCATGGAGAAGTTTTCTGGTTTTCATTTTCTGTCCATTTTTGACCAAAGTGTAGGCAGAAATCAAATGTTTTGTAGAAGACATAGGGTAATGCAGCAGCTATGCCCACTGACAGACTTTCTTCATGGGTAGTATTTATTTAAACAGATAAATAAATAATGCCTCTAAATCACCATTCTCGCTGGGGAAAACACTGAGGAGACTGTGGGCTATGTTTAGGTTCATGTCTACAAACAGCTAGAGACAACACCAGGCTAAATGTCTTGCCTCAGGTCAGATGTGGTTTATTAATCCAATCTGAGTGGAACCCAAGTACTTGACTTGCAGTACCTCTTCTGAATGCACTGCTTTATTTTTAAAAATGAATAACATAATCTGTTAAAAAACACCAAAAACCTCTCATGAAATATTTATCACAAGCCAGCCTAAGATGTGGTATTTCAGATAAAGCACAGGATAATTTTGCTACAGTATTTGCTGAAAGCCTTCTTGATAGGAGAGCTATCATCTCTCAGTCTAAGGGAAATGGTGGGATCTCGTCAGAGTGTATAAGAAGGGTTGGTTTCCTCTTACGGGTTCTGCATTTGTCCTTTGTTATCAGCTGTGCAGAAAATGAGTTTTCTGGATTTTCCCATTTTTAGGATGTCTGGAGAAACCACATGTCCAATTTATTGACATTGGTCTAGAGATAAACTCATATCCAAGATGATGTAATAGGTCATAAATTTTTATTTACAAAGCTGGTAAAACAAAATTCAGAGAGGAAGATATTTTTCTGCATTGTTATCATCTACCCCCTCTACCTTAAAAGAATATGGAGAAGATTCCTTTGTTCTGTTTAAAATGTTTGTGTTTCTGTAAAGTGCCAGACTCTGTCGATTACCATAATAGTAGAAAATGAAACTTCCAAGTAAAAAAGACCTGGAAATTCTTAGAACACCAAATTATATTACATTAAAGTACGGTGGAGTAGAGTGAAACCTCAAGACTTACAGCATTGTATATGTATCTTTTCTTTTTCAGTGATTAAATTCTATCTAGTGCTGTAAAAGTCTCAAAATTGAGAGGAAGAGTTATCAAGGAGTCTCAGCCATTTCTACATTCATGGATTGAACGAAAGTATGTAAGTTGTCTAACTTCCTTTAATAGTGCTTCTTAGTCCACTGAATTTGATATTTTAATCATGCTCATGTTCTGGATTTATGCAATTTATTGTAGTGATCTGAATACTCCCCAGGAGTTTTGTGGGTAAGTTACAGTGTTGTGAGTTATTTTTTTTTAAAATGCATGTCTCAAGAGGATTGGTGAAGATTATAAAATATTAAACATGAAATAAAATCTCACTTTAGTAATTCATTAATTAACAGTACCTAACATTGTTTTAACAGAAAGTTACCTCTGAAAATTAGTTTTTTTAAGTAACATTCTGCCTTACCAACAATTCTTCAAAGTGCTGGCCATATTATCTTTTTCTGAGTTGGAACCTAGTCACTGTTTTGAATCACCATGAAGTCCTTTCCAAGAGGCTGTAGAATCACGTAACTGTTTCTAGGCCTCTGATCTTGAAATTTTAAAATAGAACTCAAATGTGAAACAGTTGCATAACTTCCCAGCTGTAGCAAACCCAGCAAAACCAAAACCAAAACAAGCAAACTTGCTTGGAATACTGTTCAGTGAGCCAAGTGGGTACTGGCAAGCATAAGTGGGTGAAGGAAACATAGATTTACACACCTGTCATGGAATATTTGTGGTACTGCTTGTAAAATGCCATTAAGTACCCTCTTCACTCTGAACTTCCATGTGAGAAGGCAAAGTGTTAAAACCATACACTGAAATAAGAGGCATCCAAGCTTTTTGTTCATTTATCAGAATTATGTATTGGGTCAAAACATTTTGCCTCTAAGGTGAAAATTATAAGTGTGCAAAGAGCAAGGAGTCAGATTTCAATAAAGGCAAAATAAAGTTCACAGTATAACTGTGAGGCAGTTTGGTATACTTAGACTTGATTGCTACAAAGATGATTTAAAGACAGATAATGAGGAAATACAGGAAAAAAAGTGGATGCCAGATCTTCAGACATGACAAAATATTTGGAATAGGATGGTCTTATTACAGTACATTACAGTAAACTAACATGTTCAGCTTCATAGAGACCATTGTTGTAGAGAGGAATTAGGTGGGAAGAGCTGGTCAAGTTCCAAATGTACACTGAAATGCAAACTAAGTATTTACATCCTTTTCGAGAAATGTTAGGCTTTTTATTTGATCTCTAATCTTTAAGTAACTTCATGTAATTAGAAAATAATTATCTGCTAACTATATTTTCTGCTGAAGCTTGTATTAGGACATCAAAATTCAAGACAAGGAAGGCAAACTTGAAGGACGCATCTTGCAAAAATTGCATCTTGCTGGAGTTGGGAAACTGTTAAGCTCATACTCATGTTTACACTGATGTAACTTCATCCTAGAAAGGTAAATCCATTTTTAAATTGGATAACTTCTTGGTACATTAAACCAATTCACACTTCTAGGGATTGCATAATTATAACTTGTATATGACACACTGCACTGGAATCATTTTAATAAGAGGTCAAAGCCAGTTAAAAACAAAGTTCCAACTCCCTTTTTTGCACTAGACTGGTTGCTTAGAATTTAAGGAAATACCCAACCCTTGAAGAAAGAGGATGAAATATTGTAAAACTCTACCCAATAATAGATTGTGACATATGGAACTTATGAACCTCATGACTTGTTCTTCATTGATGAGAAGCTGATCATAGCATTTGAATTAATAAAAGTACAGTTAAAGCCATTCTCAAATGATGCTTGGACATAAGTGCAAGTAGGCTTTATTGATTTCTAGTGTCAGCTGGGCTTCAGAGACATATACCATATGTTGAACATATGAAAATAGCAGGAACAACAACAACAAAAAATTCTCTCCTACTCTATCAGCTAATAAAGTTTTAAATGTTTGTAAAGAATTGAGTGGGCTCAGGGTAGCACATCCACGTGTATTTCATAATATCCCATCAGTTAAATGAACTGCACAAATAATCAGTTAAATCTATTAAGTACATTTTTGCCACAGAATTTATTTCAAAAAACACTTTTACTATTTTATTAATATTTTTCTGGGTACTGAGTTAAGTATGTTTTCCATAGAAAAAGCAATGAAAATTAATTTTCTGTCTATATCTCTTCTATGTAACATACCTGCCATGGACACATAACATTACAGTGGGAAAATAATCATAACCAGATTTGGTATGCCTTCATCTTGCAAAATTATTTTCAAAGCATTTTATGTGGCTCATAAAAGTCTTCTGAATCGTATCATGTCAGTTTCTGGTCATAGGCCAAAGAACCTTCAATTTCTTACACTACGAGGTAGTATGGCAAAAATGTCTCTGAGAAACCAAAGAAATAATGCATTGTAGATATACAGTGTGGAAAGTAAGACTTGATGTTGTTACAGGGACCTTGAGTCATTAGGAGAGTGTGATAGGAATAAAAAATAATTTGTTTATTTAAGATCTAATCCTTTGAAACTGGACCTTGTTTCATTTTTTAAAGTTTTAGGGGTAGTTGTCTCCTCTAGCACTTGTTATGTTAACTCATACCCCACTGCCAGCAGGCAACATGGAGCTTACCTTTTGGCTTTTGCTCAGATGTGGAAACTCACAGTATTTCGACCTTTTGCCTACTATGTTCATATGCACATTGATCAGAATTGCTTCACTCTCCAGCTTTGAGAACCTGTAAATAGTTTTTTTAATGATTGAGAGTTTTCTGAATCATAAAGCTGTTTAGTCTTAATAGAGGTGATACATCCTAATATAAGGAAGGAGGTAACCTAGAAAATACATTTCCCAAAAATTACCACTTCCCTTCTAGCTGATTCTTTAAAAACTCTTATGGTGGAACTTATCCTTGTGCAAGCTTAAGTAGATTCAAACTGTTACTTCTTTTTTAGAGAATAACCTTTGAATATTTGGGATGACCTGTCTTTGTTTGTTCCTAATAAGTTACGTCACTTTGTAGAAAAGCAAGGGAACTGGACTTCTCAGCATTGCGATTGTTTATACATCTCTTACCTCCTCAGCCAAAATTTGTTTTATATTAAGCTTTTTCTTTTTTTTTTTTTTTTTTTTTTCTGCATGAAGAGTCTGCAATTAAGCTAGAATTTTATTTGGTAACTGCCTTTCATCATTTGACCACTGACATATATTAATACAGATCAGCATTCCTGATTTCCTGACTGTTGTGGGTTAGCCTTGGCTAGGAGCCAAATGCCCACCCTATTACTCACTCACTCCCTTCTCCCATGGAAGTGGGACAAAATAGAAGGAAGGTGTGAAGACTTGTGGATCAGGACGATGACAGCTTAATAGCAAAAGCTGTGCATATAGGCAAAGGAAGAAGAGGAATGCATTACCCAATAGGCTGGCAGACATTTAGCCATTTTCTGGAAACAGGGCCTAAACATATGTAATGGTTGCTTGTGAAGACAAATACTGTGACCACAAACATTCCTCCTTTCCGCTCCTTTCCCTAAGCTTTAATTGCTGAGCACAATGTCATATGGTTTAGGAAATCCCTTTGGTCAGTTTGGGTCAGCTATTCCAGCCACTTCCCTCCAATCTCTTACCTGCCCCCAGCCTGCTCTTTGGGGAGGGGGAAAAAAGGAGAAAGCACTGAAATGGCTTTACATTGGAGCATTGTCAGCACTTTTGTAGCCACACATCCAAAGCCCTGCACTACAGCACTGCTGTGAATCCAACTCCCTCCCAGACAGAGCCAGTGTGCTGATGTTGACCAATATTTATTTGCAAAGATGAACAATTATGCATTGTAAAGTACTTTTAATGATGAACCCTTTTATGGCAGCTGCTGCTAGGTTAGGGTTTTGACATGAGAAAGAAAGCCTGGCTTGCCAGAGCTAGAGGGAAATAAGAAGTGTGCTTATCGGTAGACCTTAAACATTTTCTGTTCCCTCCTTGTTAATAAGATGCATGTGTTAATTAAAATGATACATTTGAGGATATAATTTATTTACTAAATACTATATTTAGTTGCTAACAAACATGACGGTCTTGAAAGCAAAAAGAAATAAGATGGGCTAGGCTTTATACACTGGCTTTTCCCATTCATTCTGCAAATGCTAAAGGAAGTTGTAGTAGGATATGTTCATTTATTGTGCTATTGTTATTTTAGTTGAAAGACATAACATTTGAAGCATACGTAATAATTTTTTTTTTTACAACACCACTCTTATATAATGCTTATGGTTTAGAAAGCAATTATGTCAGTGCATAATATAGAGTGCATGTAATGAGGGGAGCGGTGAAGAACCTCTAAAAAATGCATCCTCAGATTACTCCATACTTTAAAATAGAGTCTGTAATATCCATGCAAATCTAAGAGAGAGTATGTGTGCATGCATTGATCCAAAGGCTACACCTAAGAGACCTCACGTCTCTGGGCTGATTCAGCTGAGGAAGGTGTACAGCTGCAACTACACAACCAAAATTTGTAACTGAGGTCCTATGGAAGGCAGATATTCCTCTTGTGGTGAGGAGTGAGTGGTTCAAACAACTCATCCAAGGACTTCAGCAAATGTCTCATTAGGTGAATGAGAAGCCAGTCTGCTCTACCCATATGGATGTTCTTTCTTGTTCTGCATTGTATGGGCACCCCTACTTTTCAGAAACTACTGTTCTAGTCTTGTTAGGCTGATACTTTTCAGAAATAGTCATGCAACGTGTTTCCAATTTTAGAATAGTTAGGCAAGTAAAGGGTGCTTGACAAGTATTTCTAAATTGGCCGAGTGTATTTCTGCTATTTCTATTAACGGAATGGACACTTGCAGATAAAAAATCTTTCTAGATCCTATGCAAAATAATGAATTTTCCAGAAAAGGCAATAATAAGACCTTTCAAAGAATTTTATCAATTTGTAGAGAAAAATAAAATAATAAAAAAACCATAAAAAAAAAAACAGAAAACCCAACACAACAACAAAAATCCCCAAACTAATCCTTGCAACAGAACCCTATCACCAAAGATGAAAAATGTAATTGCCTGAAAATTTCAAAATTTTATTTCATTAGAGGCTACAATTTTCAGTGGAAATCAGCTAACTTGAAACATACTGTAGTTGTCAACTTAAACCAAAACAATCTCACCATAAATTCCAGGCAGGCTGTAGAAAAACATATGGTTTAGTAAATACAATAAACCTTCATTGCTGAAATCATACACATAAACCAGATCTCCATCTGAACTAGAAACACAAATTATAAAGGCAGGCCTAGAATAGGCATCCCCCACTTTAATGAAACAAGTTTCAGTTGAAAACTAGAAGATTAAAGAGCCACAACAAAAGTTTCCCAAAGTCATATCATTTATAGCTACAACCAGTTTCCAGATGCAAAACTGTTCAGCTGTTTCTACTATGAGCTCACAATTCAAACCATGTCTTTCCCCAGTCCACAGAACTCCTTCAGTCTGTCTTTGTGTATAGAACTGCCTAAGTCTTACAAGCCCAGTAACCTTTGTTGGTATTGGTTATGCATAGGGAAGGTTAATATATAACAATTTACACCAGCAAGACCGTATCTTTCTTCTTGAATTTATTTCTTTCAAATCTGTTCTAATATTTTATATTTTATTTGCATTGAAGTTAACAAAATATGGTAAACAACAGCATTAGAAACCTCTTAGTTTTATTATATGAAATAAAACATTAGACATGCATTTCAAATTCTACTAGGAAAAACAAGCAAACAAAAAGAACCCAACAAAAACCCCTAGCTGAAGGGAGACTTTCATATTACTTCTCTTGAAGCAAAGGGACCTCGGTTCTGTGTGTAACAACTGTGTCATAATTCTTTTTAATATTCAGAAACAAAGAATAAAGAACATATGATTGGTTGTTGTCCCAGTAAGGGTAAGTTAACTGGTCCTTTCTGGACAAACAGGAGTGCCCAAGCTGAGGAGTAGCCCTGCCACACATTCGGTTCTCTTACAGTTTGAACTTTGGAAGATTTGTTCACACAGCACGCTCTAACTAACTTATAAACAAAAGTGTGATTGTATAGAGTAGTAAGACCTTGTGCTCCTTGAGTTAGGAAATGCAAAGGAAAGGTGTATGGGAGAAGGGAGCGAGAAGAAACCAGGAAAAGGAAAGAAAGCTCTAAGTAACAGAGCACACCAAAAGTGTGGCAAGGCATGGCCAAGATGTGGTCAACCTTTTAAGAGGAGTACAGACATCCATAATATTTAGAAAGATTTTATGATACATGAGCTTCAATGATTAGGCATGGGATTAAAAGATCCAAACAGCCTGGTTAATCTTCTATTCTGCTGTCATGGTGTGTAGCAGAAAGAGTGACATTCTTCAAGATTGGGCATGATTGAAGAAAATGGGGAGTTTTTTATAGTCTGTTGCTTTGTATTAGTGAAGTTATAAGGTAAAACATAGCGAAACAGGATCTAATTAAGGCTGAAGAATGAGTGTCTAAATTATTAGTCTTTGCCACTTAATGTCAGAGACCACTACTTGGAATGTGCATGTATGTGTAGGAATATCTCTACTTGCTTTAGTGTTTCACCGTTGCTTGTGTTTGCTCAGGTAAAGATGGCTATCTGACAACATAGTCCTCATTTTCCATCTACTTCATTTCCATAAAGCATTATTCAGTAGCTTACTGCTGGTCTCCAAAATGTTAGTACCTCTACTAGGAACTTTACCTTCTCCTTGCCAACCTCCCAAAACAAAGAATAGAATTCATATAGTAATGTCCACCCAGTTTGACAAATCTTCATGTCAGCCTCAACTTTGATTGGCAAAAGGCCAAGCATTTGTCAGGTGGATTTTGGCAGTAGATTAAAAATGAAGTCTATTTCTGTGACTTTTTGTCCTTTTAATATCAAGCATATATTTTTCTCTACTTGGTGACACAGACTTAAACTACTAAGTGACATTTTGTAGGACTGCAGGACTCCATGAAAATATCTTCTTAAAAACATTTTGGCATAAAGAAAAGTAAAAATCAGGCTGAATTGAAAATATCAAGTTGAGTTTAAGTCTTAGTGTCCATTTCTAACTTAGTTGTCATGTTGGTAAGCAATCCTTTTGTATTTGGATTTTAGGCACTCCCAAATGACACTGCAGATTTGTAAAAGCTGCCTGGGGTTTTATTTTGGTGGGTTTTTTTTAATTTAATTTTTTAATAATTATTATTATTTTTTTATTTTAGAAAATCAAATAATGAACAATGCTTACTTTTCAGGATACCCATTCTTAATTTGTTGTAAACTTCTTGATGATTCAAAGAGGAAATAGGCTGCCCAGTCACAGGGTATTGTTTTCTTTTTTCATCAATCCCATATTTCAGGCGATGGAGGAAACATTTTATAAAGTTTCACAAATACATAATTTTACTCCTTGACAACAGGGAAGGAAAAGGAGTTTGACTGTCAGGAATGTTATCTGCTCTAAAGAAAACAGCCAACTGATAACTGCCTAAAAATTGGTCAATTAAAGTTGAATGGCCAATAAACAGTTATGGTGGAGTGTGTTTCATTTTAGGACAATATGGAAGCACACAGGAACACTGTCAGTTGAGAGATTTATTTACTATTGTAGCAGAGATAACTGGAAATTAAATCTGTCACTGAAGTTGCTAAGCTGTACTATACAAAAGCTGTTCTCACCTAATAAATTGTACAAAATAGAGGAAGAATGAAGTTGGAATCTCAAAAGGGTTATTTCCTCTAGCAAAATGGTATGATACTTGTTTTATAGCTAGTTGGCCCATACTCACTCAAAGTGTGAAGTCCAAGAGCTACCAGTACGTATTAAAAGCCATCATTACTTCCCATATGGACTATTCAAGTCCCTACTCCCAGCAATGAAGCAAAGAATGCAATTTATGATGGCCACTCTGAGCTCTCACCCATTTAAGTGTGATGAAAACGACTAGAGATATTAATTTCTTTTTTTTGCTAAAATTTGGAATGTTGCAAATGAAGACACAATAGTAATATGATTTATTTTAACAAAGTTTTTACAATTACTTTCCTAGGATTGCAGAATTTCAATTGCTTTATGAAATTATTGTAAATGACAATAACAAATTGCTTTCCCATGTTAGGAATTGTGAAAGGCTGTTCATCTCAGAGCTTTACTAGTTTCTTCTGAAAGTTTTGTCAGGTCAATTCTATTCCTGCAAAGGGTTTCAGCTGTAATAAAAAACATTTTCTGAGGGAGATATATTTATTTATATATAACTTTTCCTGGTTCACATTTTACTTCATGCACAATGATTGATTCAGCAGCAGGGGACAGAAGACACACATTAAATTTTCAAACTTTTTTCTTTTCGTTGCTTTGTTCAAAGGTCTCTTGAAGTCATTTGGGAAACACTTTCAATTTAATTTTGGATCACGTTCATAATGTTTCCTCATCACCTTTAAGAAAGGTGTTTGCAGCTGATGAAAATGTACCAGAAAATTCATGAGACAATTCTTTGCCTTATAATTTCTAGATTTTTTTAAAAAAATAACACTTAGAATTTCGACATTCATGTGAGTTTCCAGATTGGGTTACTGGATACCACTTTGGATATAATTGTGGTTTTGGGGTGTTTGTAGTTCTGTAGGGAAGAAAATGGAGATTCTGTTCCTTAAGGTACGTGAAATAAGTCATACTTCAAAATTTTGCCTGAGCTTGAAGTACTACAACAATAGCTTGAATCTGAGTTTCCCTTCTTCATATGCTGTCTGAAGAGGTTTGCATATTCTTGGCCTAAACCTTTGAAGTGGAGGGAGTTCAGTGGAAGCAAACTACATGAGAAGGCCCCATGCTTTTAAATTCAGTCTTAAAAATATAAACATTTAATACAGAGAACTGTGGCTCCCCAGACCTGTCATTTTAAAAGGGCTCTTATTTCTGCACTGCTTTTAGGCAGCTCTGGAGAGAGAGCTTCTTCAAGAACCTTCAAAGAGGAAGCAGCCAAGAAAAAAAATTTTGAAGTGACAGATCTGTCCAGAATGTTTGTGGTCTAATGAAATCTGTAGATTGAGATATTTTGCTTTATACAGTCTCCTCCAATAATATCAGCTTTCAGTTAATGTACGTGCCTCTCAGGGGAGGTCATAATGGGAATACCAGCTGGATTTGGCAGTAGAGTACAAATAAGCATTTCCAAAGTGTAGTATTAAATAGTACCTTTACCTTACTTCCTTACAGATGGAAATTTTCAGGGTTTAAAAAAAAAAGTCAAGAAGACAGTAATAGAGTTGGCTTGTCAATTCAGATTTTACTGACTTCCACAGCTCTGAGCATTTCTATACCACAAATAATATTTAACATGCTGAAAGAACATCACTGTGCCCAGTGGATATTTATTCACATCTCAGAGTTTGGCTGAGTTCACCACACTTGGCAGTCTTTAGTCAAAAAAGGCCAAGAACTGGAATAACAGAAGGGTTGCAGGTCAAGATTTGTTCACTGGCAAAATTTAGTGGGGAAGTCTGTGCAGTCCCTGTCTATGTTATCCTATGCTCTCCTGTTGTCAGGCCTTTATTTTCATGAATTCAAAAATCATCCCAAATGTTAAATATATATTATGTGTGAATGTCTGCATCATATTGGATGGATGTTTCCTTGTAGAATGCCAGATACTGAAATTCTTATATGGTCCCCAGTGCAGATAATTTACAAAGCAAGGTGCCAGTTATTACAGCTGTTTTTCATGGCATTTCATGGGGGTTTCTTTTGTTGATGTAGCTCAAATAGCACATGTAGTCTTTTACATGTCTAGCTGGAGCTATGGAAATTTATATTAGAATTGGATACAATTCAATACATGAGCAGAATATAGATTTCTACTTTAGAGATGCGATGTACCTGAAAGAGATTGTTTTCTCTTACTGATTAAAAATAATATTTTAAGAAGAGCTTCACTAAATGTTCAGATATAAAGTTACCTCATTTGTGAAGGTGGGGGGAGATTTTCTGTAAAACGAATAAATTTCCAAGGCAAATACTAGACTTAAGGTGAATGACCACATACATGTGCTATCAGCTGTAGTGATATCTACAGCCTGGTGCTATAGTTACTCTAGCTTGAAGAAGTAACTCTTTTTACCAGATCTACAAATGTTAGTAGGTAATGCAGCACAAGAAACTGGTTGGTCCTTGCTGTCATTATTGAAATTATCCTATGCCTTGCAGAAGACAGGATTGGAGGGGTTGTGTTTATCAGTAAGAGACATTTACACTGACACTGACTGACAATGTCCTATTGAGCTTCCCTGAAAAGTTCATTGTGACATTTATTCACACCTAATTAGCACCTCTTGGGATTAATATATCATTTTATCAAACTAATGCAACCTTAGTATAAAAAGATGTAAATTCAATATGATAACTACACGTACCTGGATATTTTAATTAATCTGCCTAAACAGAACATGCCATTCCAAATTTATAACTATCAAGCTTAAACTCCCTCTGGAATTCTCAGGATATTAATTGGCTATTTTACTAGTGAATGCTCTCCTTATGGTTCAAGTAATTCCTAGAAGCCCTGTTGACCCTGATGGCAGGTAATGTAAGAGGAAAATCTGTATTTTAATACACTTATGGAGTAAATAATACACCTGATTTAAGTATAAATAATATACTAATGTTTAACATAGCTTGGGTAAATTGCAGCAAGAGCTCGTGATGTATTTCATCAATTGCTTCTTTATTTAAGGTCCTTTTCTTTGCACTGGAGTTTTTTATGTGGGTGAGAAAGCTACAGAGAAGATTACTAACAGTTGTACTACAGGAGTACAGCATTATGAGAACTATTGAAAGCATAATTCAAGTACAGCTCCAAAGAGATTTTCAGACTCAGCCTTTGCACATTTACATCTCTTAGACAAAGTACTCTTTGTATAAGAGATTTTTCTCACTATCCAGTCTGTTATTGCCCAGTTATTTTTCATGTGTGTCTCATGCTTTTTATCCAGATTATATCAACAGATTAAAGAACTATGTAGATACCACTCTTTCTTCTTCACAAATATGTTATTTTTATGCAAGTTTTCTCTATTTCTTATCTGTTTTCAAATAACTAAAATCCTTGAGTGCCACAAGGAAGCTTAAATATTCCTCTTACAAATCTTGACTATTTTTATAAGATTTTGTCAATAATATGATTTGCATAGGGAATAATTCACAGCCTGTTCATATTCCATGAGCTTTATAAAACAGAAGTTTTTCAGGTAAAATAAAGTTTCTAGGCAAAATGATGTCTGAGTTCCACTGTGGGTAACAGTTCTCAGGTTAGCTGGTGCTAAGTTCCCTTTCATCACAGTCTATGTCTACACTGAGAATTAGTCCAACACAATAGCTGCAGATCCTGCAGCTTTAGAAGGTTAAGATGACTCTTTTGCTTCAGTCTTGCTTTGCTGAATGTCCATTGTCTATGGACTTGTGATTCAGCAAACTGTCAGGATTACATTGGCTTCCTTCAGTTTTATGATTAGCAAAGTAAAAATTGAATTTTCAATATTTGAAGCAAGTACCTCAAAAATGTGATTAAGAATGCGTGAAATGGAAAAGATACCTATTTCAAAGGTATTTCTTCAGTGCAGTGGAGCAAGGAGAAGACATATTTAAGGAAAGCAGGGGTTTTCATATAAAACAATGAAATGTGTTTTGGGTTTGGTTTTTTTTTTTTTTGGCATCTTTAGTTTCTGTAAGAAAAGGCATTACCATTTAAAAGAGATGGTTTCTTGGAGGATGAGACATCCAGAGTTTAGCCATATTAGGAGGACAGTGACATGTCACATAAGACATTTGGTGTGCAGCATTACTTTGAGCTCCTGTTCTTGCTAAGGTAGAGCTGAAAATCATTTGGCATTTGAGAGGTATCAGGCTGCACAAAGGATATATGACAATGTAGAGTGAAAAGCAAACGTGTCCCTTCAGTGGTATTTCAGTACATAACCACTACTATAACTTTTAATTTTCCTACTCAGTGTTTCAGATGAGAGCAACTGCTTTTTTAGTATATTTTAGCTCCTGATTTTAATTTCTTAACAATGTGCCCTGAATGCCACCTCCAATATACTTGCATTTTCAACACAGAAGAGCAACAAAAATACACACATTTTACCTTGTTTTCTAGACAGATGTTTGTTGTTGGTGTATCATCTTCATTAGGGGAGGATGTCTCTTTCATTCCAGTGTGAAAGTTCGACTCCCAATCTTTCTTCAATCATAATAAACAAACACCTTGATCCTTACTCATACTCTGTCATTTGGTGTTAAAGTATGAAGCTGGAGTGCTATGAAGTGTAATTTTTCTAACTGCTCACACTGTGAATAAAAAATCTCTAACACTCTTCAGCTATACATTTAGGCAGCTTTTCTATAATTTAAACAGATTTGTGTTTCCTGAAGTACATATGAAGCAAAGAGCAGTCAGGAAAAGTATGTCATGAAGCCAAATTTCACAGCCTATTTTTTTTTTTTCTTTTTTTTTTTAATATCAGATGATAGTGAAATGGCAAAAATACTCCCATACTACTTCTGGACACAGTTTTAATTTTGTTTCATGGAAAGCAGTAAGCAGCAGTTAATATGGAACAAAAGCTGATAGAAATGAGCAGGAAGGGGACAAATTTTGGGTTTGTTGTTCTTGTAAATTAATTTGAAAGCTTTCCAGTTCAATAGAATTTAAATTTGCAATGATGTACCTGAAAACTGAATTAATCTCCGGAAATCTGTCTGTTCTCTGATGCTATAAGTTGTGGTCTAGAGATGCTTGTTTTTTTTAACTGAAACACAAGAAGCACAATTCAATTGCAATTTTATGCACAAAGAGCAATAATTTTCTTCCTGACTGACAGGTTCTAAATGGTTGTCACTTGTAAAGTACATAACTATCACTTTCAGGTAGTTTTGTTTGAGTTATGTGAGCATTGCAGTTTCTTGTGAAAGTTGCAGAAAAATAATATATGCCTTAAAAATGAAACAACACGTACTTATGGTGAGGGAAGGGACATAAAACAATGTCACACTGCTAAGTTTATTTTATTGAGCGAACCAAGCAAGGGACAGGTGATAACAAAGAAAGGTTTTCACTATACAGACATACATGAAAAAATTTAAAATTAATTATTTTTTCTTTCCTTCAAATTACAAACTAAAAGATATATTGTACAAGCACATTTTATTGAAGCCCGTATTCCCCAACACCAATACCTTGGTTAATAAACCTGTGAATATTCTGTACTTCTGAAAAACTGAAGCACAGCTAAACTTTATTTTGAGCTGGTTATTTTTGAAAAAGAAAGTTAGTGTCAATATTGTGTGAAGAATTATAATGCAAATGTTCAGCTCCTTTCTCAGGTCTCTAGCTGATAAAATAAAAAGGAATGCTGGAAATTTCTTGATGCTTTCCACCTTCAAATTTTAACATGGATAATATTTTTTTCTTCTTTGAGGACTCCGAAAGAAACATAGAGAGACTAAGTAATTATTGGGAAGTAATAGAAGATGACTTGTAAGATTTTTCTCCTATTCTGTGTTTTTTTGCTCAGATTGTATGAAAATAGTTGGGAAATGGCATGGTAAATTAAGGTCCTGGCACAGTGGATTAAAACCTGTGCAAGTAATTCTCCTTATGTGAACAATCACTTTGGCTTCTTCAGTCAAATAATGAGCCCATTTTCAAACTCACAGAAGGAAATCTTAGGGCTTTCAGCATTAGGCTAAAAATAATTGTCAGTGTGAAAAGAAAAGTTGAGAAAAATTGGTTTTCTGTATTGCAAATGTGACTTTTTTGGAAGTTAAATTTTGTAGCACATTTCTCAAACTTCATAGTGTGCATTGTTGTGAGTTTTAGTTTTCTGAGTTTAGATGTCAGCCAGCTTGGGGTCTTCTTTTTATTACTCATTTTATCATGTAGGTAATCTGGAGACAATCCAGAGCAGAAGACCCCTTTTAGGTGTTGAAGATGTATTGCCACAGCCACAGTTTTGAAAAGGTCAACAGGATGAAACAGACAAAAGGTGTTATCTTCATTTGATGTGTGGAGTACAGGGGCACAGAAAAGGCAAGCTGAAGCCAAAATATCAGTCATTATGCCGAAGTGATATATGTTATAATTTTCCAGTATCAGTGCTGTGGGTAAAAATATTTATAATATTGTGAGTGACTCTCTTAAACCTGTTTTTCATTTGAGATTATATCTTCTCTCCTGGAACATACTATTTGCCATGGATAATTTTACAATGTTTTACAGGAAAATCTCTGAATTTTTTCTAAAGTAGAGGTCAGATTCAGCAGTTAGATGTACCATCAAAATTCAGGTTGTTTTGCATGTAGATGTAACACTAATTTTTTAATTGTCATCTGGATTCTATCTTAAATGACAAAAAATTACACCTGTATTGTACTCTGTGTTTCCAGAGATTAAAATATTTTCCTGTATGCTTAATTTTTCAAATTTGCTAATTTGAATGGACCTGTCATTCCCAAGTCCAAAGAGCTGGGGGATGTTGAATTTATGTTGAATTTTTAACAGAGATTAATATTGTTTCATGTCCTGTGAGACAAATATCTGCAGAGCTGGCCTCCGTGTTACTTCTAGCATTGCTTGTCTCAGAGTTCAAATTTATGAGAATTTCTGAATTTGTAGGGAAAGAGACTACATGTGTCTACAAAACAGCTGTTTTTTAGGAGTGAAGCTCTCTAACTAGTCTGTTTCATTAAAAATAATTGAAATAAAACCTGCCTTTCTTTCTGTTAAGAAACCTGAACTGAATTTCTCCAAATTAACTAAGTTTTTATAAGTCTAAGTAAAGAAATGGTTTATGCAACTAAGCTTGAAATCACTACTTTTTTGTATTTTCATCCCAAATTTAGAAGAAAGATGAGATAAATTTGATGGGAACAATAAGCTTTTATCTTTAGCTACACCTGATTGCTTTTAGAAGCTGTTTCATTATTTTGGGCCTTGTATTTTTTTAGTAAGTAGGTAATAAAAAATATATGTACATTTGTCTCTCAGACTGTGAGTTGGCATTTTGGATGTAAACACATAACCTGTGTTTGCTTGAAAAGATGAATGGCCTTGAAGCTGTTCACCATCTTGAATTAAAATCCTGGAGAACATTTGCTGTGTAATTTTGAGTGTTAAACATTAAAATGGTTCATTTGCTCAGTCACTGAAAGAATCCAAAGATCCCAAGGCAGTCCTTGACAACACCCTGAGGACTCTTTATCAGTAGAAGTACCTGCTGTAGAACCCACTGGCTGTGGATTTGCTCCTGCGTTCTGGTGGTCCAGTGAGAGTTTTAGTGACATGAGAGTTATAATCCCATGGCAAAATACTGGATAAAAGTATGCCAAAGTGTTGTTTATCTTCTCCTCCTCAAACACAAAGCATTCAAAATTCATTCCACCTCTGTAAGGAAAATTTATTCCTCTTGCTGTTAAGATTCTTGCAAAGTTCTTGGCTTTGTGGCATCCTCTTTGAGAAGACATCAAAAGAAAAGGAAGCAATTATTATAATACACAACACAATCTGGCATCCGAATCTGTAGACATTCGGTATGTCAGTTGTCTTCTCATAAGCATATAATGATGCCATTGACATTGCAGGTAAGTATAAAAAAGAGTATAAATATCCCTTAAAAAAATGAATCTGGAACTGTTTCTTCTTTGAGACTGTATCTCCTGCTGAGACAAAACAAGTTTCTTAAAATGCCAGGCCAGTGGACAATATTTTTTTTTCTATTCACAGGAAATTTAAATGCCCTGTTTTTTCCTTGCTTGCAAGAAAACCACTTGTGAGTTGTCACACTGTGTTTTGGTTTTGCATTGAGTATATAGTACATCCTAACTTAAGTAAGTAAACTTAAGTTATTCCTCAGCTTTGAATGCCTTATATTAACTGACCAACTTAGATTACAGAAATTTCATCGCCATTTTATTCCATTCTCAATAGTCTTCTGATAAAATGAAAACAAATAAGTCTTGCAGCGACACATAGCCTAGAGCAGTATTTTCTCAAAAGAAATTTAAATATTGTTGCCATAACTGTTATTTTCTGGCTTTATAGTCATCAGAATGGCAGCATGATATTTACCTAACAGACACATAAGTCACTATTCAGCAACAGTGTATTATGGAAATCTTGCAGATGCCAAAGTTTTATGTTTGTAAAGATCTTGCCATTTTTCAGTGTTTGTTTTGGATTGAGCACTTTTACCCAAGGTTGAGATAAATCTGCTTTTGTTCATTGTGAAAAAGCGATGCTCATGTTCATGTAAGACACTCTTAATGATTTCGGTTTGTGTGAAATATAAGCAGGAAAGGGTAAAGAGAACTTCCTCTTCCCCTGTGACATTCTGGGAGGACGTCAGGTGAAGCAGCAGTATGGATGTAACCCACTGACTTAATAGGCATTAAAGCCTCTGCCCTCCACATTCTTGTCTAGTGCCCCTTTGAACTCAAACCAAGCAAACAACCCCCCCATGGCAGCTGACAGGAGTAGCCTCTGAGGCAGCAGGCCCTAAGCTGCTACTTTACTGCAGCTTTGAAACAGGAAAAGACAAGAAGGCACTCCATGAAGGACTATATTCTTTCAGCCACTCTAGTCAGAGAACAAAGGAAACCTCCTTTTTGTCTAATAAAGACTGAAGGGAAGAAAGAGACAATGTTGCTGTTAGAATTCTCTCACTAATTGCCCAGAAAGTAAGAAAAAACCCCAGACAGTCATAGTTAAGGGGATAAAAAAAATCTCAGGAAGATAATGAGGAGATAAAAAATATTTTATTATCATGTTCACTGAAGGAACCTGGCCCTCTGACATCTCCCAGTGTCTCCTGCGCTATAAGGGAGAGTTAAGGGACAGCTTCATAGAAAGAAAACTGTTCTGTAATTGTATTTATTGAGAAAGTAAATACATTCCTGCACTGCAGAGGATGTTAGACAGGACGACATTTATCATGCTGGGGTACTTTGTCTTTTCTACTGTAATTTTAGTTCCCTTCTTATATTTGAAGGGGAAAATTCCACCAATATTACAATATATTACAACTTTCACCACTCTTGCAATGGCACCTGCTGAATACTCTGGAGGAGATTTTCTGAATAAATGAGAACTCTTAAATGAGTTATATCAACATTTTGCTTTGGGGAGATGAATGTAATAAGAGCAATAAAATAACCTTAGATACACTTTGGGAGGCTTATATCAGCAGTATTCAGTTTTCATACAACAGTGAAAAACAATCTGCTTTCCCCTATTATCAGTCTGCAGTGATGACAGCTGCAGCCAGCTGAAATCTTTTCTTCTTAGTGTCCTGATCCAGCTGTGCTTCCAATCCAGTCAGTTTATGCAGGCTTCTGGATATGTGTAAAGAAAACTAAGAGAGAAAAACAGAAAAGAATGTCATCAATCTCAATTCTAAAATCCCACTTGAAGGTAATGGAGGTCATACAGACTAGCAGGCAAGTGCTGGAGGGGACAGGTTTTATAAAGCAAGCATGAGCAAAGAGCTCTCCAGGCTTTGTATCATAAAGAACCGTATCATTGACTAATCAAGGAGTCAATATTTGTTTATTTAAAATATCAAACACTTCTAAGGTTTGTTCAAAATTATTGCTTATGTTTCATCCCTTTGATCTCCTCCTCTAGGGAAACAGTCTTCCACATTCAACATTTTAACCAAGTGCACACAGTTTTTACTTTAACACCAAGAAGCATCTTCAAAACTGCAGACTGATTTCTCAGCAGTTGAGTAACAGGTTGTCACACTAATGCAGAGAAAACTTTGTTGTGTTAGTGGATATAAAGATCTACAAGTTAGCCCATTAACTTCAAGCAGTGCTTTGTGACATCCATAAAACATGGTCTGTACAGAGATGAGAAAAACAGTAGAAAATTGATCAATAGGCCAGAAAAGATTTTTTGTGTTTTCTTTCCTTTCTTTATTTTCAGCATAGGATAAATGGGTGAATTTTGTTTATTATAAAATTCCTGCTTCTGCCATAGTGATTATTTAGGTTTACTATCTGAGCCTTACTGCTTGATGAAACCAAAGTGAACAAATTGTTTACTGTTGCTTATCCTGCATCCCTTGAAACATTTCTAAAGACTTTTTAATGAGACACATGAAGCTTGATATGTGCAATTTATAACTGATTTTGGTGATAAGAGCATTGGGCCATAGTGCATATGGCCATGGGTAAATTGTGTAACCATGTGATACACAACTTTATTATGCACTTCTGACTTTTTCCCCTACCCTCTGCCTATGAATCTGTGTCTCCCAGGGCTTCCTCTTCCAAACTTGAAGCAGGTTCACACAGCTGCCATTAAAACAAAAAAAAAGTTATGCCTCCTTTAGAGTTCTCCTTTCCTTGTCCAGTCGAGGTGGGATTTCATCTCAAATTACACCCACCCAGTGCAGGGAAGGGAAAAATCAGTCCAACTGCAGCTTGCTTAGATGTTCAAATGTCATGTCTCTAAATGTGGTTAACACATGAGTCCACAAGGTTACAAACTGAAGTCTCAACCACCAGGAGACGATGATTCCTAACATAACCAGGAATATTCTTCTAACAGATGGCACTATTCAGATACATGATTTTCAATCATAATGGACTTATGAAAAAAGATAAAAGGTATTTTTTAAAAGGACTAAAAGTACTACTGGAATAGCCAGCTTTCTACAGACAGGAAAATTCAAACTATAATGTCAATCAGTATATTTTGTAAATCCTTCCACTTAAAGTTTTGAAGATTTTCTGTACTGCAATATACCACATTATTGGGTGTTCCATAGCTGTTACGTACAAGATTTTGCTGGCAATTAAATGTCATGGAGTTTAAATTCTGTAGTGGGTCAGATATAGTGAATTGGATATGTGTTTATGTTACAGAAAACTATATGTGTTTCTACAAAGGAAATATGTAATTTATGTTAATAAATGAATGCAAATTAGCAGAATAAACATTATGGTAATTAAGTGATCATAACAATTCATGTTCTTATAAATAAATAAGTAGACACTTGCCAGTGATTTTGCTTAAAATGTTTGATCAGATTAAGATAGGGAACAAACCTCTTACTGTAATTGCAACCTATTTTTCACATACCTGAATGTATTTACTACTTTCTCAAATTTCATTTCTGGCCCCATTTTCAAAGGTAAAAAGAACAGACTAGCTGTGTATGGCATTTTAAAAACTTCTTTTCATGACCAAACCCTGTTTTAGTGCGGACATTATCTCTTTATTATTATATTTCTAAAGGCTATATGAAGTGGATTTGAGGAGTTTCTAAAAATCCCTGCATATTCTGTCCAGCCAAAGTTTGCTTCATTATAAATCATTACACTTCAAGAGACTTCATGGCTAGAGAGAAAAAAAAAACCCCATTTTTAACAAATTATGGTAAGCATACACTCTACATGGCAATATGTGTATTTGTGCATATAAAACTGTATAAAAGCTTCTAGGAATGTACATGGTACCAGCATAATAAAAAATAATTCTTACTCCAAACATTCTTCCAAAATAAAATTTTGCCCTAAGGGACAATAATCCTTCTCAAAAATGTGACTTGTAGCTACAATAAATCTACGTACTTTTCCTTCTCAGGTCCGTGTCTGTATCCCCAGAAACAGATACTGTCTAAAAATGGACCAATTTAAAAACATAACTAGATACTTATTTTTTGCTTTGCCTAACTTTTTGTGATGTTAATTTCTAAATATTACTTCATTTTAATGTAATGTTTTTTGTGTAGCACATGCACAGCATATATTACAGCAGAGGTTTGTAGAGCAAGAGTTTCTTCTGACTCTGTCTATAGAAATTCCATATGTTTTTAAAAGAAGAGAATAAAATGTTGTAGTTTTTCTTTCAGTAGCAAGGACTCTTTGTTGTACTCTATGGGCAACCCCACATAAATATGGAAAAAATGGCAATTGCAGCTGGACTGAGCTTCCAGATGAATAGCTTAGCCAGCTGCAAAGTCATGACCTCATCTGGTTTCCAGGGTCTTGTGTATGACTGATTCTTGTCTGTAGAATGTTTTTTAATCCCTTAAACCATAAAAAATTAAAAAACCACCCAAACCACCCATATATCATCACTGGATGAATACCTTGTTTGTTATGTAAAATAGTTGTTATGTAGTATGTCTTAAATGAAAAGTAAATTCCCCTTGGCATATAAATAGAATTCTTGCAGACCTGATGGAAAAAGAATTTGGAGAAATAACAGTATTAAGTATGCCATGTGCAGAAAGGATTCCACTGAAAGAATTCTAATGTGTCCTGATGTTTGTCTGGTAAATAATTAAAAAGAAAAGGTATAGTAACAACAACGTAAAAAATCAGGAAGTTATAGTCTCTAGCTCCAGGAACCTGACTGTGCAGTGACCTTCATGATTCTAACTGAAATCAAAATGTCTTGCTTTGTTTTATCCACATGCAACAGCTTTTGCAGCAGCAGTGTCGACAGACTTCCTGACTTTCTAAATAAAGAAATGTGTGAATAATATAATTACTTGTCCTAGACCAAGAAACTCAGAGTTAGGGCCACCAACAAATGCTAAAGACCTGATTTAGTCTGTTATACTCTCATTTAAATAAGACACAGCAATGAAGCTTATGGGCTGCAGGATAGGACCAATGGTCTAAGGCTGCATGTCTTTGAGTTCACCGGTCAGGAAATGATGTACATTGGAAGAAAACTAGAAAAAGGTTTCTCAAGATTTAAGGTTTACAATTCATGCCTTTTGTACTATTTCAAATGGATGAGTTATTGTGGTTCATTCTGAGAGCAGAAGAGGATAATGTACAATCCACAACTTATTGAAAAAAAGGGACAGCTGGCCATTATGCAGAATTAATTATCAACAGAAAGTGTGTACCACCGAATGCAAGCGCAGTCACCATCCAGAGCTGTGTTTTTGAGTTTTTCAGTATTCTGTGATGTTCAGACCCACTTACTCTAGTCCATTACCCTAAAGACAGAGAGAGTGTACCATGTGGTATCCCAAAGTAAATATAACTCCAAAATCTAAATAATTATTTAAAATCTTTTACTTTTGTATAGATTAATTTATGATATCTATACAGAGTTCTGAATAAGTACTTTGCAGTGTTGTGAACTTTGGCAATAAATTTATTGTAATTTGTGGCATCATGAAACACTACAAGACTATTTTAAAAGAACTGAAAAATGAGAATGTCGGAATTGTAGAACCAAAGAAGGTCAGTTCTTTCAATTTCTTAAGCTTTGAGTTAGGCTTACAAGTCCCATTATTAGCAGATCTGTGAAGCTGAATCGAGACTCATCTCATTTACTGTGCACAAAACTGGGAAAATGCTCTGATAACTTGGCTTTTTTAGTCTCTATTTTATTATTTTTATTTTAATCCTATAGAAGTAGAAAGAAATCAAGATGAGACAGTAAGCTTTTTTAACTGTTGATGTTGCAGGTTGATTTGCTGTCCCAAGCAATCCAGAAATACTGCTTTAAAAATGCAAGTTATATTTAATAATAAAGATAAATGCAAAGTTATGTATCCCTCTGCTAAAATATTTAATACAGCAAAACTGAATGACACAGCATCTAGTGATTGGACCCTGAATTGCATGTGAAGTTAATGACAGTTCTTATCTCATATGTGCTTTGCAGTATAAGACACCAGTGCTGGTACATTAATTTTGAAAAGAGTAAGATAAAAGTTCTGGAACAGTGTGAAATGTTTAATTGCACATGTATCAAAAGCAACTTTTGCCATGAAGTCATGGACCCTGAAGAAATAATTGACAGTTTGAACTGCCACTTTGCAAAATCCTTGTCAGAGGATTGTACCCACACATGCTAATAGGCAAGAAACAGAGGTTGAGATCTGGTTGAAATGAAGAAACATGATAAAAAAAGGCACAGGTGGTATTATTGAGAACAGAAGTAATTCAGGGCCTTTTTTCCCCTTCTACTGAGATTCATCTCTCTAAAAGGATAAAAAATCTTTTGTGTAAGGATACAGATAAAATTTAGGTAGAAATAACTTGAAAACAGACTTAGGCACAGCTATCAAAGGACTTTATGCTGTATGATAGACTCATACAAATAAACAAAATATCAATTTGTAAAGGTAACAGCCTATTCTTTGTAACAGCATCAAACTTCAAATAGGCCTCACTTGCACCTCAAAAATTGTTGGTATTGCTTTTATATACAGGCTTCCTTTGTATGCATCTTATGAGTATGAATTGTTGGTTTTGAAATCTTTCATGGTAAAAAAGTGGCAGGCAGTTCTAAAAACGTCTATTACCTTTTAGTATATTTCCACTTTTAGGGAGGCTTAGAGCCTCCAGATAAGCATTCCCAATGTGAGAAGTATAAATCTCTAGGAAGATAAAATTACTGAAAGACAACTGGACCCCTGCCTGTGCTGCAGCTGCTTCATTGCACCAACTGAAGTTTTGAATTGTCTTATTGAAAGAAATCAACTTTTAAAATTACATTCAGTGGTAAAGCAAGTGGATGATGAAGAAGCAATAATTTTTAGTGTGAAATTTAAAAAAAAACCAGTAATGCTTTCAGATGACATGTTGAATTCCATCACTCTGAAAGACCTACATTTAAAATTTTTAAAATGTACTTTTCAAAGTGAAATTGTCCAGCTCTTATTTTAGAAAATTTTATATCCTTGATTCATATTTAATTAGGGATTAGGAAGCCATAAGAGCAAGAAGTACAAAAAAATCTAAAACCTCTTTCCAGAAAGTAAGAAGAGAGTTGTGAGAACTGCAGAATTAAGTGAAATATTTAATTTTATTTTTAATCTTCACATGATACATAACCTATTTCTGAGGTTGAAAACTTATCCTTATGGCAAATAAATGTAGGGATCTCCATGTTGAAACAACAAATTATTAAGAAATGAATTAATTCTTTCGGAATGCAGGATGGAGTGCTGGTTACTTTTGCTCTCAGTGGCTCTATCATGTGCCAGTTGTGAACATCTTATATTATGTTCATGATGCACTCAATATATATATGACAAATGCAAAGAATGAATAGATTATTGGTATTTTAGCAAAGACCTCTGAATTTAGGAAATGTTGAGAAGAAACCTTTGAAACTGAGGTAGATGCTGCCTTACTTTCCTGTATGAAAAAGACAATTGGCAATCAAGTTCTGTAAAAACCCCAGAGTCTCTAACCCACATGGAAGACTGTTGGCATTTAAGAGCCCTCTGGAAGAAGCAATGAATCCTTTAAGCAATTTATTTTATCTACAGGTCTGCATTTTCCTCTCATGCTTTTTTAAAAGCTCTATCTGACTGACACTGAGTACCCTGTATTTGTGTTGGCTTTGCATGGTGTTGAATGCGTGGTATGTCTCATTTCCCAATCACTCACATCTCAGTCTTGCATGTGACAACACAAAAAATTAGAAATATTCTTTTCTTGCGTACCTGCTCAGAAGTGGGAGCAGACTCATGAAGCTGTGGTAGCACTTGCTAATACGCCAAGTGTAACACAGAGTGAGACTCAAAGTAATGTCTGGCTACCTAATTAACCTCCCTTCACTATCCAAATTTGAGGCAAAAAGTAAAATTAACAAATGATTTAGGTCAGGTAAGCCTTATTAGTCTTTTAGTATAGGTCAGGAACAGCTGGCTAATTGTGAGAAATGCACTTTAATTGCTGTCAATCTGGTGAGATAGCTGTGTGATAAACCAGCTTTTCTTTTATTACACTTCCACGCTTTAATGTCAGGCAATTTAAGCACCAGTTCCCTTCATTGGCCCTTGTGTAATCAGACATTTCTGTTTCTGGATTAATTTAAGATTTTAAAAAGAAGCACAGTGGTACTAATCAAGTCTACTGGCAACAATCATAGTAGACCAAGTTCTATTTCTGGTCAATATAGGCTGTAAAGTAAAGCTTTACAACCCCTTTCTGTTTTTGCAGGCAGGCTCCTGTTTCAGGTAGAAGGAACACTTGCTGATCTAAGATGCAAATACTAAAGAGTTGCTTCAAACCAGGCAGACATGGAAGTGCTGTTTTTTCACTCCACATTGTCACTGGAAAGACAAAAGAGTAGCTGCAAGTGCCATTGGAGCTGAAGAAAGGAGCAGTTTGAAGGGGTACAAGGACTAATAGCTTCACCCAAAGCCTGTCAGGGAATGGAAATATGTAATTAACAGATTAAGAGGGGTTAAACAGGCACATGTGCCAATAAATTTGATCTGCTAAAGGAGACCAAGAGCAGCAACTGAAATCAAGGAGTTGCTGTGGGCTGAGAGATTCTTGTGGCCAGTAAGTCTTGTTTGTTAAGTGTTACAGCTGTTTATTGTTAGCTTTCACATTGTGTTTGGCATTTGGTATGGTTTTCCTTTAAGTGGGAGCCTCATCCTGCTTTTATAGTCACAAAGAAAGCTAGAATAATAGATAAATTTAAAAAAAGCTAGATAATTAGGTTTTAAATCCCATCTGTTTTTGAAAGGAACCTCGACGTGTCACTGCCTCAGCTAAAGGTGCCATCAAGCTCTCCTACTGCATCCCCAAGCAGGTACAGCTAAATTAACAACAATCTATTCATACTTAGGTGTACATATTTATATATGCATGTCAGGGCTCAGGCAAAGATTTCAGCATGCTTTGTTTTGGCCTTGACACCCTTGTCAAGCCTGATAACAGGATTGCTAGCTGAAGCCAGTTTTAGTACATATCTCTTTTAATCTTTTCATAATAGAAGGGATAAAGACTGACAAAAGAATGCAACAATATGTGTGAAATTAATAGGTAATTCTGTGATTTGGATACAAGTCTGCAAATTGGTCAGTACTTGTGCTGCTGTTTACTTTCCTGGTACATATCTGTGTGCCTGCAGGGAGACTGCTGAATGCTGACTTTTTAATCTGCTGTGAGTTTGCTGCCCGTAGGAAGCTGCTGCTATTTTGTGTTCAATTCAGGTGCAGCCTGTCCTTGCCGAGGACAGGCTCTTCTTCCTTTCTTTCTTTGGCCTTGCTTTGTTCCCTTAGTCTTAAATATGGAAATATGTATTTTTCTTTGAAAAGGGCAAGCATGATACTTTACTAGTTTAGTAGCTATGTAATCATTTTATTGCTAACAAAATAGCTTTCATATTTCTGCAAAGGTAGGATGTTAAATGTGGGCACAGAACTATTTTTCTTTTTCATGTATGTATCTTACTGAGTAAATGTCTCCTCTTTTGGTGCTATTTTGGCTACTATATATGCAAAAATCCTCTATAGTAAATAAGCTCCTTGTGAGTTATACTTTATCTCAGCTAAGTGAAAAAAAAAAATCTACCTGTTTTATTGGGGAAATTTTGTGGTTGCTTAGAATCAATCAGAAGTGTCTTGTGGTTTTTATCTCTCTTATGAGTTAATAATATATTTTTAGTATCTTACATTATCAGGTTTTGACTGTAGCTAGAGTAGTTATTGGTCAACTATATATAAACATTGAGATTGCTGTTAAAAGATTTTGTCCCCTTGAAATCTGATAAGCAAGGAAAGTTATGGAATTAAGATACCTGAAATAAGACACTCTTCAGACACTTTACTCCTGTTCTAACATCATGCACATAATACTTGTCTAAGTAAATATTTCCAAGTGAAGTTTAAACTTCTTAAAATGAAGATAAGTTAAGCATGTGCTTTGAAGGGTATGAAAGTCTTTGTTGAAGATTTATCCCAATTCTAAAGTAGAATACATTTCATATGATTAGAGAATGGAAAAATGCAGAATTTATCTTTCACCTGGTGTTTTGTTCCTTATTATCTACTGTATCACTCCAATTGTTTTTTTAAAAGATATGTTAGATACAAAATTATTACAGTTCTATTCCTCCCAAGTGAACGTTCTGCAGAATGGGGTTTATTGTCACTGTCAGGTTCTAATTCGATCATATAATAAATTAATTTATCCTACAATTGTTAAAATAAAACAAATTTACAAAGACACTGTAGTTTGGAATACTCTATTAAACCTGTCTCATGGCTTTATTTCTTAAAAATATCTTTCAAGCAGACAGTTAAAAATGAAGCTGTCATTTTTGTTTTCATTTAGAATTAAAAATATGTATTCTGTCTGTGAGTGGAGTTTTCAGCAGCTCACAGTGATAGGCTAATACTCTGGGACAGATAATATGCTTGAAAATGTCAACCATAATGGAAAAAAAAACTCAAAAAAGCAAAAATTGACCAGAGGTGCTGTGAGAGGTCTTATCCTCTCCAAGTTTTCCTATAGCTGAGGTAGGAGCATCATGCTGCTCTTGGGAGTTCGTTCTGTCACCGAGCTGCCATTCATTGGTCATGAACCTCCATGTAAACAGCATAATGTCAGTTCTTTTTGCCAGCCTAAGATAACAGTTTTTTATTACTGGAACTCTGCTGGAATGCTTTTCTTTCCTTCTTCCTTAACAGCCTGAAATGTTACAGGATCTAGTTTAAAACTTATTAAAGTTTTGCAGCAGGGGATACCACCTGGGTCTCCCTGCTTCTTCTGGCAAAGCCTTTCTCACTCAGCTGTTCAAAAGGTTCAAAAATAAACTTTTTTTGCCCCCTCCCTCATTGCTTGTCAATCAGAGGCACAAGGGATTTGTAAACAGCAACTTCTTCCATCAAAATTGGAATTTGAATCTCACATTGGTTGCTAAAGTTTTCAAATCTGTGTTGTAAGCAGTAGCAAGTTTCTTGATAATTAAACCTGCAGTAGTACAGAAAAATAGTTCAAAGTGCTGCTACAAACTTCTCTAACTCTTCAGTAAATGCCTTCATTATCTGATATCAGGAGAAAGTCAGTCTGCACGACAGTAAATAACTGATTCCTTGGTCCAGCTGGACTCTCTTGTGTTAGTGAAAAGGTAGTTTGTCAGTGTTTGAGAAGTGAGAAGCCTCGGGAAGCTGTTCTTTCTTGTGCATGGGACTGTTTTTGTGCAACAGTGTCCTGTGTCATGCCCTGCTTGCCTTTGAAACAAAGCTACTCTTCTCTTCAAAAAGAATCATGAGAGGTGAATTCTCACAAAGGTCAATCCATTTATAATCCAAATGTGTGCTTAGTACAGGTTATAATGTCTAAAATCTTGGCCGCAATGGGACATTTCAGCCTTAGTCTCTTGAGGACAGGTCATCAGTCCACTGACCTGAACTGAAACTACAGTTTTCGGTGCAGACTGGAAGTTAATATCTGAGAGTCATTTTAGAGAAAATATATCTGCTTTGATTAGTGACAATCAGGAGATTTAAGTAAAAATTGTCACTATGGGAATGTTGTTTAGCCATTAAAATATTGAAACAGAAATGTTTAGGTACCACACAACACTTGGCCATCTTGTTACTAATATCACTGTCTGAATAGTGTTAATCAAAAATTACTTTTACAATTCGTAGACATTTCACAAAGTGCATAAAGCAAGCATTGTGAAATAAAAATGATACTGCACAAATGCTGTATTGTTCATCACTGTAGTCAGGTGGCTTAGTTTTAATTTATTTCAGAAAGCATGTTTTTTTAGTTTTAACAACCTTGGCTACATATGAGATCTTTCAGATTTTGAGGGTATCTCTTTAAATTTACTCATTTGTCTGGTTGCAAACCAATGAAGACAACAGAGTATTGCTATTGATCACTTAAATCTGTGTTTAAGGGCTTCATTTAAATTAGTCTTTCCTCAATACAGACAATTCTTGTGTTTGCTATATGAGCAGGTACAGAAGATATATCATGGTTTCATTTGATTAGCCATCAACATAATGTAATTTTTGCTTTTTTACAAGGTCTTATAATCTGTCATTTGTGATGCCATAAAAAGATGTTCAAAATTATATCACTAGAGTATAGTCAACCATCCACTAACTCAAAACTGAGCCTAGATTGATCATAGGGTATAATATCAATTTGCAGAGAGAGGTTTTAAAATGTCTGGTTAAACTTACTGAACTTTGTTTTTGCAAATGTAAAATCTTTTCTTACCTTCAATGTGCATACACACACACACGCACACAGAATAAACAGAATACATGCAAAACAGATGAATAAGAATTGTAAAGGCTTATCTGATGTCCTTTACCCCTTCCAAACCAAAGCTTTGAATTCACTTGCCAAACAATTGTTGGGATGTGCTCAGAAAATTGAAATTAAGTTTTGGTCTACAGCAAATGGTTTATTTTTTTCTTCCTCCTCTTTAAAGGAAAGCTATTGCACTAAACTGAACATAAGTTAGGAGGTGCCACTCTATAATTGCAATAAAAGTAACAGAAGAATGTCTGACTAACCTTGTTTATATGCAGTAGAGTGCATATCTGAAAAGCTAAAATTCATTGTAGATACAGTGACTTACATGATTAGTGATCCTTGCATACAGATATAGTTTGGATGCACATGTAGGGTAGACAGAGCCGCATGTTCAGTAGATCTTTCTCATCCATCTCCTTACTTTTTTCCTCTAAATGGAGAAAATATTCCAACACTATACCTGGCAGACAACATTCAGTAGGTTCAATACTTTTATCAAGTTGGGTAAACAACATGCTTCTAGTGGATTTTACAGTATGTGCACATAACCTGCTTTTCTGTTAATCTGGGACAGGAAAGGTAATCAGAATTCAAATTTGCCAAAACTCACTGTTGGGACTCGCACTTAAAAGCCCTAAAACTTCCATACACCTACACTCTTCTGCCTTTAAAATGGTTGGCAAGTTTAATCACCAACTAGAATTGATTTTGCAGCTCAAATGGGACCAACGCATGGCTGCAACTTCTTGTCAGATGTCCCTGTGAACTAAGCCTCTGCAGCTCTAAGTTTTAGCAGAGTGGAAAAGACCCAAATGTGTCTGAAGTAAATGTCTCCAAGTTGTTCTTTCCTAAGCACACATAATTCAAATAGTTCAATTGTAAATAAACAGACATGGTTAGCTCAGTTCCTCAGTCAGTGCAATATGTGGCAATAACAAAATTATCGGACGTGTTGATCTGATTAGAGCAACAAAGTAGATTTCCCGTAACATCTTGTTCTGTGCTTGCTTACTGTACTTCCCATTTTTTTTAAGAGGATGGAGCCCATTGAAAATGGTACAGCCTTCCAGGAAAGTACATCTTACTTGAGATATGATAAACTTTGTTAGCTTTAGACTATTTGAGGTCATTATTAATTGTTCCTTGGGTGGTTTACAGAAACAGCTGAAAGCATAAACAGTAGCATTTTCCAATAGCTTTTAGCAGTTGGCTTTTCTAACATGCTTTTTCATCCTTTTTCCCCAAATGAACCAAAGAGAATAGTATTTGGACAAGCCCTGATAAATCAATAACTTAGTGCAGTTAGTTACACTTATTTAGTGCAGTTAATATTAAGAGCTTGTAGGAGCTTCTTTGTATTTACTTCTTTATTCCCCCATCAGCCATTAAAGAACATTCTCATTTTCCACATGAAAGCTTCAGGAGCAATTTCACAGTGCAAACCCAACAAACTGAACACCACAAGATTAACTGACTATACTTCCTTGCATTGCTAGTTTGGCTCTGCCTGTAGGATTTGAATTTGAACTACCCTTCTGAACAAACATAAACAATTTAACTACATCCCAAATGCTTCATAGAGAAAGTCTGCTCAATTTCTTCCATTTCTAGATTGCACATTCAAAGTAATTTCTCCCAAATTAAATGTTATTTGGTTATATTAGAATAATCAGGACAACTTCAGATTTTAATAAAGTTATTTTAGACTAAAACAATTGAGATGGGTTTAAAAAACCCCAAACCCACTAAAAAGTCTCAAGGCACAGGGAAGGGAGGTACTATTATAAAGACATAATCATACCCAAGCATCCTACATGTTTCAGCCTTGCTAGTGTATAAATTGGTTTGCAACTTTTACCGGATGGTTCAGATAAATAGAAAATATTTTTTTCGAGAGACTATTTTTATATTATTACATCTGACCAAAGAAAGAAGAGCTACTCAACCTTCATTTTGTGAAATAACAGCCTGAATAACAATTACCTTTTGAAAGCACCTGTCCTCATGTTGCTACTTCTTAGTCCTGCTTTTTATGTGGACCAAATGGGTTTAAATATAACAGTATTGCCTGCATTATTTTAAATCACATTTTGCTGTTTGAGTAGGACTGGATAGTTATACCCTCTAATGGCCATTTTATTTGTTTCCAGGTTTTCCATGAATTTACCAATCTCTTCCTTAAACTGCATTTTTAATCTGTGTATCAAACCTTCTTTCTAAGTTAACTGTTGTGACTTTTAACATTGCATTAATATTTTTTCATTTCTGCTGTGCTACTTTGATATTGGCAGGATTCAGTTCAAAAGAATGCTACGAAGCCTTCATTAGGGGAATGTGATACCCAAGTCCTGGGATTTCAGCCAGGGAGAATCAATTGGTGATATATTCAAAGGAGAAAAGTGTAATGCAATACCTTCTTTGAATTCACATACACAACAGCTGACTCCTGAGATGTGCAGGTAGAGAGCCTGGGCTTAGGCTTGGTGGTTGCTTTCAGTAAATTCTTGTTTAAGACTTGAAGGCTGTTTGTATTAGTTTGAACTCCAAGGATGATAAACCATGCTGTACTGTGGCTTCAAGGCAAGGCTTTCAAACATTCCTTGTGCATCCATGTATCCCATATAATGGTGGTAGGGCAAGGGTGAAACCAGGGAACAACACGTGTAGTGTGGGCATGACATGTATAAGCAGAGAATGCTCCATGTTGCTTGGCTGGCAGGAGCAGGATGTGTTGAAAATGTCAATATGTGACTTGCAAGACATTCGTGAGTATGAAGAAGAGGAAAAGGTATTGAAAGGCCCATTCTTAATAAAGCATATTGCCATAAACTTAATGGTTATTCTATATAATTCAATATCCACATTTCAGTGAATTATGTTTAAATGACACCTTAGAAAGAACATAGTCTAATCAAAGGATCAAGAAGTAATAATCCTACAGCAATGTTTTAACTGACTGAACAGCTTGAGGTAGCTAAACTTATTAGTAACCTGATAAGCATGTAGGTAACTAATTGGAGGTACTTAATTATGAAATGTAAACATTAGAATTTGTCTCATAGCTATCTTAAACTGAAGGGATTTCTCTCATCAACATGGGACTGAGTGGAAGGGAAAAAAACCCTCCTATAATCCACTATCTGAATTTGTGTATAATTTTATCTGATTTAATCCTGTACTAAACACTGGTACTGCTTATGCTGAAACCTTGTTATTTAAAAACACCTTCTTCAAAAGCTGTAGCAAATACATATCAAAGTTGTCCACTTCCCTAGGCACTCTTTTGTCTGTTTTTGCAGTCCACTCATATCTGGCATGCTCCTGGTTGTGCCCTCTGTTTCACCACAGCTGACTGTAGGTTAGGAAGAAAGCATTTGGGTTTTTTTATTTTTTTTCAGCTGTGATTTCTTTTCTTATCGAACGAAACTGTCTGGGTACATGCAGAAACCATGGTAATGAAAGATTGTGTATTATCAGTTTGAGCCTGTTACATGTGATTACCCCTGACAGCATTACCTTCTTCTGTCATTTTCCATGGTACTCAGTGTCTCCAAATGTCTCTCAGTTCCTATCCACAGGCATTCCAGGTTTTGGTTTGGTTTTAGAAAAGCAGAAATGTTCTTAAAGGAAAGCTCTGAAATAACAAAGTTGTTTGACTCACACTTTTTCAGTTGCATGTTGTTCTTTCTGCTCTTGATAGCTCAGTTGCATCTCTGAAATTTACTCTGTTATCTGGATTGCTTTTCTGGCATCTGGAGAGAACACTGACGTAGTGCAGTGAAATCAGTTTCCTATGACTCTTAGTGGAAGTATGTATAAGTTTGTTTTAATGTTGATACTGGTTGTTAATAATGTTGTTTGAATTTTACATGCAACTGTATCATTCAAGACTCTTTACTTAAGTCTTACACTAATACCATCTATCTATATATTTGTTTAGATAAATATCTAGAATAACAACATTTGGATAATTAAGCATCATAGCCAACAGTACAAAATAGAGCAAGTTATGTCACTTTGCATTGGTGTTTCTAAGGAGGAAGTCAATACAGAATATGCTTTCAGGAGTGGAGTGTGCTGTTTGTTTCCCATAGGAGTTGTGATTCAAAAGTGCTTAGAGGACTTTAGTCCCCTGTGTTAAAGAAATGGAATAGAAGTTGATCATTACAGATGTTATCCAAAGTTCCTAAAGTACAGATGTAAAAGTTTTAGTAGTTTGATAATTATTGTATAATGTTGATTCATTAAATAATGCCTAATGAAAGGTTAAAAAGGTTGCTTCTGTGGGAATTATAATGGAAAAAGCATAAATTAGATATTAGTCCTGTGTTGTTGGGAAGCATTTGAATCCTGTTATGGGCCCCAGCTAAGTTGTCTTTAGCTAACACTATCTGAGGCCTCAGGAATTCGTCAAGGTTAGAGAACTGTAAGCTGCTCTAAATCGGGAGAGAAGCGGTATGAAGAATGAGATAACAGGACAGCAAGAAAGTAAACAAAGAGAGACTGCACCATCTCGGACTTGAACCAATCATGAGCTTTAGTTTTGCAATATGCATGAGTTAATTAAGTGTTGTATAAAAGAAGGACTGATTGTAAAATAAAAATGGAGCTTTGCTGAACTCATCTGAGTGAGCAACTCCCTCCGTCGCTCCCCTCGGTCGCAACACTGTGTAGCAGTGTACATAATTCTGTGCTGTAGAGAAAATGTGAATATCAGGGAAGGAGGGAGGGAATGTAATGAACAGCTAAATCAGAACAATAATTTTTGTTTTGAGAAACCATGGACTCTGTGAGGAGAACCCTCTAAGTTTCTGTAGGCTTACACACTGCAGGCTAGTTGTGTCTTTAATGGGAAAATCTGACCTACCTGTCAAAAGTATTGCATCCTGGAACGGCTCCTTATGTCCACACTTAAAGCACAGGGATGAGCAATTCAACTGCTAAAGCTAAATATAGACCATACAAATAAATGCAATAGCGTCTCAGTTCTAGTGATGTATCATTTAGCAGGGAAGCAGATCTACTTTCCAGGGAGATGCAGCAACATGTGAATGTTCAATTCTGATGTGGCTTGCCAAGAATGTAAATATTTTTATATGGTGATATACAATATTACAAAATTCCCTGGATTCTTTCCCCAAGCATTTTGCATAAAAATTACACAGTTTTCAAGCACTCATACTGAGATGAACCCTGTTTCCCATGTTTCAGGTACTGGCATTGAAGGGAGGTATAACAATATGTTTTGTACTAAGTGTCACATGTTGAAGATTAGACAAGTGACATGTAAGTGAGACATACGCAATTCCTTTATATTTTTTTATCCTAAAACATTATACCCACATGTTCCTTCCTCCTGAGTTTGACAATTTTAGCATCAGGCTCTTCTTTATTTTTTTCCCAGCCCCTCCCTCTTTCTTACTGACCATGCAAGGAGACAAAACATGGGGTTTTGGTCAGTCTTTCACTTCCTAGAAACCTTTCCTCAGTATGCTTAGGGAAAAGTTTCTTTCTTCTGCTGTGCTGTGGAATCCTTCCCACAGGAGACAGTTCTCTGCAAATTTTCTAGCATGCTCCTAATTTTCACAAATAGCAGCCCTGCCCAACCTGCCGTAATGTGAGTCCCTCCCACGAATGGTGCAGCCTTCCCAAAACTGCATAGTATGGGTCATTTTAGTTTATGGGGCTTAGTGTTTTAAGGATAAGCTGTTCTAGTTTGGAAGCAAGGGCTCTCTTTCTCTATCTCTAGAAGGGATAGAGAAGGGTCTTTTCTCTCTGTTCGACTTCCTCACTAGGTTACAGCTTTTCATCATCCCCTGACTCCAGCGTGGACACTCTTTCTCGCAGGCTGCGCATGGATCTCTGCATCCCCCCATGCACTTCAAGAATTACAGGGAAACAATTTATTGTATCCATGGCTTGCAGAAGAATCTCGGCTCTGACACCCGAAGCACCTCCTCCCCCTGCCTTCACTGACCTCCGTGCTGTCATGTTGGTTCTCCTTGTGTGTCTTCACCTTTTCCTTTTCTCTGGCTCGGGAGAGAGTTGGTGTCTGTAGGTTTGCTTGTTCTCAAGTTCCATCAATTTGAAAGTTTTTATAGAGATCTACAGTGCTGAGAGGTTGATCCCATCCAGGCTCCCCATTGGGGAACTGTTCGCTGTGACCCTCTCTGCTGGCCACGTTGTCGCCACTGGCACTGAGCAGGCCACGCTGGCCGCTGGCTCAACTCAGTGCTTCTCTTCACACAGGGCACTGAAAAGTTGCTGCTGCCCCTGCCCCTTCAGCTGGTTAAAAGTGGCTAAGCAAGTAAAGTTCATTGTGAGCTGTGCTGAGGTGGAAGTGGCCAGGGACGGTGCTGCCAGGGGCACATCCCGGCACCACGAGGAGCCACACGGCCGAGACTCAGCGATTGACTCTGTGCTGGACATAGTGGAAGCTTCAAGCAGCTTCTCCTGCCCCCACCAGAAACCAGGCTGTGTTAAACCAACACACCATGTTGTAATGCACTGTTACCTAATAAGGCACATTTGTCCTTTTTTCTCCCTATTCTTGAAAAGCATAGGAATAAGAGTGCAAGTCACTACTGTCCCTTTAGTACAGATTTATATTCTGCGTCCTTGCAGAAGTAGCAGATGGCCACCCAGGAAGCCTTATGGGGCACATTTAATAGAGTTCCATGGAGATGCGTTCATTACATGATGTGATCTCATCTCGTTGCTTGTGCTACTTCAGTTGCGTCAGAAGAAGATAAAAAGCTGTATTAAGTGAAATAGAAGTTCCAGTGTGGAATGGCTGTTGATGCCCCAAGGACGCTGAAGGACAGAATAAGAAAGAAGATCATGTCTGTGATACAGATGGAAGGTGTGACATGCATTTCATTATTCAGATTCCACACAGAATATGGAAAAAGTTTGGGGACTACTGGACTATAATGAACTTACTTTGAGAAATTTACTGAAAGCAGCTATTTACTGAGGATATCAGTTGCAGCCATCTGGAACTGAGGGTGAAACAGAGCTGATTATTGCCAGCTCAGAATTGGGATTTTCAATAACTTTGCAGCATTGCTGAACTCCTACTGTTTAACCCTAAGTGACATTTATTAAGTTTGTGCAGACAATGGGCTGACAGAGTCACTTCCTCATTATTAAAAGTGCCTTTTTCTAATCTTGCATCATCTCAGTGCTTTATTTAAAACTAAAATCAATATTCATGGTGCAGAGGGCTTTCTTGCCCAACTCTTTCATAAATCTCTTAAGTACTTCTTAGTTTTCAAGTACCTTCCTTCGGTGCAGACGGCAAATATAATACATCTACGACAAGACAGAGAAATTGCTTAAAGTTCATTAAACTCTGAGAAAGTGCCCAGGTTGCTGTACTGGTTTTTGCATCTTCCCAAAAGGGTATTTCTGTCTTGTATATTAAAGTAAACAGTTGCTGAAAAAAGATGTTTTGCTACATTGTATCTCATAATATTAAAGGAATAAACCAAGCCATACTTGTTACATTAGTTATCAACCTACCAGTAATTGTACAGTGTAGCTGTAGGTTACTGGAGTAGTATCTTAAAAATAACATAATGGCAATTTCAGCAGTCAAGTGAGAATAAATGAAAGATTAAGCAAGAATTATTTCAATCATGTATGCTGTCCAGAGAATGCACTGAGTCAGATCTGTCAGTTTAAACCCTGCACAAAACACTGAAATACCATATTCTTGTGAAAACCCAAACCCAGATATGATCATGTAATATACTTTTATCCCAAAATTTTTGTACAAAAGAACCCTCCTTCACTTGCAGGGTTTTTTGTGGTTTAATTTGGGGGTTTTTAATCCTTTTTCCCTTTTCCCTTTCCTTTTTTTTTTCTTTTTTTTTTTTTTTTTTGTTATTAAATCCAGGGATATGGACATTAGTAAGATAAAGGGAGTGCTTTATGCACATGTGTAGAAATTAGGGGATGGAATTGGTATTATTTTGAATTAAATATATGCAGGCTAATTGCTCAAAACAAAATCAGAAAGAAAGGATGGAATTTCATACAGAGCAAATGATAATTCCTACACCTAGAAATCTTTGTAATGAGAAAGGAAATAAGTTAGGAAATAGAAAGATTAAAGGACTGTGTCAAGACCATGGTACAAATGGTCACAACAAGGAATACTGAGGAAAGAAGATACCATATAATAAGGAAGGCATATATAGATAATAACACTGTGATGACGGCTGAAAACACCTCCATAGTATTAGTTTGGAAACCTTTGAGATACTCTGGGAATAATAGCTGTTGTGAATTGCTGCTTGCTGCATCATATCAGGAACAGCTTAAGCACAAATCTGGCTGCAGCAAAGCTAATGCAAATACTAACCTGAAAAAATAAGACATAGTTGGTATACAAACAACTGTCTAATCTGGGAATTGAACCAATTACTACCAAAAAGAAGTGTGATCTCAGCAGTTTTAGTTCCAAAAGGAAACTGATTGACATGGGGAAATGTACTGGACCAACCTTATCACAGAGAATGAAACATTAAGGCAAAGATGCTCATAAAATTAGCCACGGATATTGATTTTTTTTATGCACTCACTACATTTCCACAAACTGGGATGGGGTACAATCCTTAAGAAGGGTAAGGTGTTTGTAGCATAATTCTAAAGTCAGCTGTGTTTGACTAATTAAGTATGGTGTTTTGACTCCACTTCTGCAAAGACTTTCTGCTTGCTGCTTCCCTTGCCTGCAGATAGTCAATAACTTCCAGTGCCATCTACTACCTTTGCAAACAGTAGTGCAAACTTTACTGAGACATTAAAAAAGCCTAAGTATATCTAAGAGCTGGTGCATGATTTTGTGAATTTGGATGGGAATATGGAATGTGTCAAAGGGATTTGTGTGGGGAAGAAAAAATGTCTGACATTTTGTAAAAACAGAGACAAAGATGGCAGAACAAGTGAAACAGAGGAAAGGAGAGATGAAAATAAGAAATAAATTAAAAGGAGGCTAAAGAAGCAAGTCAGGTCATAGGCTGTAGATAGAAGACTTTCTCCTTATACTGTGCTATAAAGCATTTGTGTTGTAACAGTTGCAGAGAAGAGAATAGGGAAGTCCTTGCCAGGTGTCTTGCCCCATGTTCTTATAGGAATTTGTGAAGAATCTTGCTGAAAAAACCTTGAAAAAGACAAGATAGAACTAAACCATCTTATCAGAAGGTTGGAGCACTTTTTCTGGTATAAATGAAGAGTATGAAAGAACAAATCATATTTTCTAGTACTCTACCCAAGTCATATTTTTTATTGAATACTGATGGAAATGTAGATTTGGTCTATAACTACAGGCTTATTATCTTACTGAAAAGCTGAGTGGGAATGTGTTGTCAGGAGACTGGACATATCACATTAACCCTGAATCTTAAAGCACAACCGGAAAACATTGAAACAGTAGCAAGGAGTTTATGGAAAAATACCAGCACTATATATCAAAGAATGTCAGGAAAATAAGACATTTTCAGCATCTCCTTAAAACATTTTACTGTATATTTTTTATTTCTCTTTACTGCCAAAATTTACAGGTAGGCAGGTGGTTTTCCAGGACCAATCTTGCTACTTACTAGTCACAAAATTGGTCTATTTTTTTTCCCCAAGTATTTTTTCTTCATTGCAAATTTCTCTCAAAGAGAGTACCTTATAAAAACAAGTTGCCATTTTTAATCCCATTTTTCACCTGTGAGAAAGAGAGTTGTGAATTAATTTGGTGAACCATGGAATATTCCTTGCAGTGAGGCACAGATAAAACTGGGGACAGAACACAGACCTCCTCAAATTCATCTCCCTGTCCTCTTGCCTACTTTATGAGATTATTTCACGGCTGAGTCTGAACACAGCTTGAAACAAACAGTCCTATTTGGAATATAATGGAGACCTTTTTTGGGTTATTTAATGAGGCAACATGACATGGAAGGAGTGCTCTTCAAAAGAGATTCCTGTCAGTGGCTTGCACTAGGCGAGCACAGATGTTCAGCAGAGCAGCAGTGAGATGTTCACCAGAGTTCTGAGCTCTGTCTAGCAGCTCCCCTCCAAATGTGTAAGCTCCTGCAGCTTGGCCATTATGTTCCTGTTTGGCAGAAAGGCGACTGCTGCTGTGCTGACACACATCACTGAGCTTTGTACTGGGGGTCTGCCATTTGTGTGCAGACACGCTTATCTGGAGCCACAGCATGGGGATGTATCAGATCTGGGGAGGGCTGCCTTTTTTATTTTTTTCTTTGCTTTGCCTTTTTTTTTTAATGCTTTTTCTTCTGCTGAGCTGATATATTCCTTTCTGTCACTGAAGCTTTGAAAGAAATAGAGATAATAACAAAATTCAACAAGTAAGGACAAGGCTGCAAAAGACGTGTATAAACCCCAATATATAGATGTCGGATTTAGGAGTTGTTTTTTCCCCCACTCCCCTATTGCAATCAGTTGAAATGCTGGTTTCAGTGTATGTACTGACGGAGTTCTGACAGTTCTTTTCTGCTTTCTTTAAGCAGTCAGTCATTTCATTTCAGGGACATGTTTTGGTGAATACCCTCAGTAGCAGCCCTTTGGTGGGGTAGGTGTGTGGGCATTGTTTGCTGGGGGTGGGGTGGAGTTGATGTTGTTTTTATGAAGGGAGTTGGGATTTGACTGCTAGGAAAGATTTGCAGTGTGATTTCTGTATCACCAGTTGCCATGTGGCAGATCAGAAAGTCCTGGAAAATGGGATAGCTACTTTTGGATGTAGAACATGGGTACTGAAGGGAAAAAGTGATTTTTGCACATCTTTTGAATATTTGTTCTTCTTCCAGTAGGAATGATATTGGTAAAATACTGGATTAAATTTTCAGATGTGCTGACTATCTAGTGACTATTAACTTCAAATTTTCTTGGGGCTGTTCAAAAATGCTGACTGTTAGGACTGATGAAGGGTAAGATCTCCCTTTTCAAGACAAACTGCCTTTAAATCTTTTTGTTGTCTATACTCACATGTTGTAGTCCACAAGTACATGTATTTTAATAAAATAATTACATGTATTAGTACTCTATTTCACTATTTACACATTTTTTTAGTCTCTTTTCTTCTTTCCTTTGCTGAGTTGTTGTCAGATAACCAGTTTAATTCTTAAATGAGATTTAACTGGTGCAAATTAACTACTTTGTAACTTAAGAAAGAGTAGCAGCATCCATACTTCAGGTATCTGTAAGCTATTGTAAGTAATATACTGAAATCACTGTAACAGAAGGTGGAGAGACTGTTGATATACTTTCAGTATGCAGTGAACAGAACACTCCTTTGAACATGACATGCGAGTCCTCTTCTGTTCTGCATGTCATGCTCCCTGAATTTTGTGCTGATTCTTTTGAATCAAGCCATAACATCTAACTTAAAATTTTAAGAAACATGTCCCTAAAATTTGCAGCAGTGAGCAACTGGCAGTGATAACTTGTCATACAGAATGGAGTGGGAACTGATGTACTGTCCAAGTCTGCAGTAGTTGTCTGAGCTGAAGCAGTGGTTCTGTGAGAGGTGTGAAGTGTTCTGTCTTAATTGAAGTGCTAAGGATAAATGATGGAGTGTTTATATGTATTTTTGATGCTGCTCAGATATTCATTGCTGTTTCAAATATGCTTTCAGGAACAATTCAAGAATTGCTATTTTATTCTTCATGTGTTGACATAAATAATATTAATGTAACTCAGAGTTGGAATTCAATGGGATAGACTTCCTTCTTTTCATTTTATAAAAGTTTGGGTACTCAGTCAGGAAGAAGAAACAACACTGCTTTTGATCTTGTGTCATGAATAATGTATTAAATATTTCAAGAAATAATTGAGGGAAAAGTATTTAAAATCAGAGTCTATTAAAAGTACAAAGTATTTATCTAGCAGTTTGGAATTATGTTTAATAACCTTTTTAAAGAGCTCTCTAGTATAAGCTCTTTGCCCCAATTTACCTGTAGTTAATACTTGTGAGTCACCTTGGCTTTTATGTCCTCATATTGAATGAGAGTCAATACTGTTGATTTCTGTATTGGTGCAAAGTAACCATCATTGATACATCAACTATCATGACACAAAAGGGAGGTGATAAAACATTAGGGCAAAAATGTGTTCTCTGCAAACTGATGTGTTTCTCAGCTAAAAGCATTTAAATTTATATAGTGCCTGTTGCAATCTCTTATGGAGAAACAGATATTGCAGATGTGGAAACCTGCTTTCTTCCTTTGCTGGCCAAGTGTTTTGGCGGTTTTTCTTTTGTTTTTGCTGGTTTTGTTTGGAATTTTTGTTATTTATTATTATTTACAGCCTTAAAAATAGAATCTGCACTTCTAAACTTGTCCAGGTAGTTGTTATGCAGTTTTTGTGACTCCTTTTGTATGGGAAACTATTGCATTCAAGTGGTTACTAAGAATAAGTTTACCCAAAATTAAAATTTAAATAGCTGGGGAATTATAGGAAAAAAAAATTACCATTTTTGGGTAAACTGATTTAATGAAAATAAAACCTCTACTATTTATTATAAATAATCTGATAATGAGTAGGGTACCAGAGCCTAGAAATGTGTTGCTACTGATACCAAACCTATTTATGTTAACTTTTGCCAATTCAGATCTGCATCTTTCTTTTGAATATGTACTACATCCAGAGACAGGAATTCTCTGTCTGATATCCTATATTTCTTTGATAAAAACCAGAAAGGAACACAAACCAAAAATGTAGATGGAGAAAACACGAGCATCCACATACCTTAAGACAAATATTTAGTCTATCTAAAAATTACATATCTAAGTGTTTGTATCTAGGAAAAGATCTCCACCTTATGCTGAAATTAAAATATCATGTAGGCAGAAATGTCTTCTATCAAGAACAGTATCTGTAGTCAGAGCCTCTTGTTTTCTGTTTGGTAATTACCAATAATTGCCTCTGGGTAACAATCAGCCTGTCTCCCTCATCTGTTAAGGGTACTGCTCTGATGACTTTTCAGCACAACTGCAGTTACTGAGTTTGTGGGTATTGAAGTCAGCAGGCAGAGGCAGCTGTGATGAATATTATTTTTTTGTTATTGATGTATCAATTTGAAACATGGTGAGAAATGTAGGTGAGGAAAGTTAAATTAGTGAAAAGCCACTTTTATACTATCTATCTAAGACTGAAATATTTTGTGGGAAGGAGAAAGAGACAATGAAAAAACTGGCCCAAAATGGCAATGAAAGTGATTAAGGGGCTGGATTTACTTCTAGACAGGACACAATAAAAGAAAAAGGGAAAAAGTAATAGTTCAGGAAGAAAATGAATGAGAAGATACATGGTAGGAGTTTGTGCAAGTTGGTAGTATGACTGATGACTAGGTACACTGTGTGCTCATGTTTGTGCTTTCCAAAGTTAAAAGAACATGCTTTAAAAATAAATACAAGTGTTTAAAAATTTATACTTTTTCTGCATGGGAGATAATGAGGTCATGATGTATAATTAAATTCAAGAGCTTAATAGTTTTGGGTTTAGGTTTGTTTGTCTATGCTTCTTAAAACTTTTGTTAACACCAGTTTCTACCTTAACATGGTGGGAGGGGTGTGTGTGAGAATTAGAATGGATATAATAATTATGCCTGATGCATTGCAAAACAAGCTGCTTTTCTGATTGAGTAGGGAATAATGTATAACAGAACTGCAAACTAATGTGTTAAGTTAGAAAGTAGACTCACAGATATGTTAATCTTTTATTTTACTTTTTTTTTAATATTTGGCACCTGAAGTTACCCTTGGTTTTTCCACATTAAGGAACTGGAACAAGAAAAAGCTCCCATCAGCTTGGTGTCTGAGGGACACTAAACAGTCAGGAGCTGGCATATGACCAGGACTCCCATTATTTGTGGGCTAACATTTCTAACCTTTGTTTCAGACTTCTTTTCTGTTTGATGAGTTTTGCAGCCACACTTAATGACCTCAGCAACTCATTCTGTGCAGAGAGGGGCACCAAGTGCAGCAGTGCAACAATCCACACTGCATCATCATATCATCTTGATTGGAAACCACTTGCCTATAACTCCAAGTGTGTTGTTTTATTTCAAGGGCAGCATATATGCTGGTCAGGGAATTGGGAAAAAAGGTGAGGACTTGGTGAAACTGTGCAATCAGATGGAAAAATATTACATTTGCCTAGCACCATGGTGTTGAGCAAGAGAAACCTTAATGTCAAAATTCTTTTATATGCAGTGGCTACATAGACTCCAAGTGTTTTTCTTTTTATATATATATATGTAAAATATGTGTGTGTACATACATTAATTTACCACAATGAGAGGCTCAGGGTTCCTATTTTGCCTTCTCTGTTTCCTTGGAACTTGGCAAAGACTACTCCACTTGGGAGTAGACATCCTGACCTGATGGATGGACAGACAAGCTAATTATTTAAAGCACTTCCTGGGACAGGGCTGCTGAAGGCAAGCCAAACAGCCTGTCCAGGACACCAGGTAGGATATGACCAAGCATCTATAGCTCATGTCTCTGCTAGAGCTGTGTGAATTACTGCTGCAAGAGAGATGGAGCAAGGAAGGGTGGGAGGGACTGCCTTTCCTTCCCACTCTGCTCTACGCTGTACTCACTTCTCTTATAACAACAGGAAAGAGACCCTCTCTCCCATTTCCATCCCTTCCTTTTCTGGGCCACAATAGTCCAGCCTGTATTATAGTTTTGTGCAGAGAAGCCTTGAGCCAGCTTTGTCCTGGAAGATTTATGTTTGTGTTTTTAGGCTCCAGATTATCTCTTCATCTTTTGCACTCTTGACCAGAGCTCAGTAATCTGGAGCAAGAAAAGGAAGACGTGCTTTGCTCTTGCTCAACATTTAAAATCTCATTGTCTTGTCAGCAATGTGTCTTTCTTTTCCAGTGCAAGTTCTTTTCTTATGAAGTGAAGGGACTTCACTGAAAAGGGAAAGTTATTGTTCAGTTTATTTAGCTCTTGCTCTTCTGGACAGTAATTTGGTGCCTAGGTGCATGCTAATAAAGTGTTGGCACAGTGCCAGGAAAGAAATAATTTGTTTACTGAAAAGTCCAAGGATCAGTGTTTTACATATGGAGTAACACCTCCATGATAGTCCATTATCACCTTTTTCCATCTTTTCTGTACAACACTGAGATAGTGGGGTTTCTTGGTTTTATTCTTGAACTGATCATAGTGATGGAATGTCTTCCATCTCTTCCAAGTCAAGCTGCCCAGGGACACTTGAACGTGTGGATTCAAATCTGGTTTGTTATTGCAAATGCAAATTGAATGTATCAAAATACCAACTGATATTATTTTTCATTTTTTGCATATCTGCTTCCACAGTGTGTGAAGAGAACTTTTTTACTGACATAATTTGAGTCTGAAACCAGTTTCTTTATTCTGTAGTAGAATTTCTCTTCCTTTTCCACATTTCTACATTGTACTGATAGGGTGAAGCAATGGAGAACCAGAACTGTTATTTTTAACCAAGTGGTGGACTGGGTTTTTTGTGAGCATGAGCAGGGATCACTCTCACCCTGCTGGTGCCTATACAGATGTTTACTTCTGTCTTTCATCTTTGCTTACCCCTGTGTACCATCAAACTGGTTTATTTAAAATTTTCTTGAGTTCCAATCTGGCCCTTCAGGTTCCCCAGTAATTTACAGTTTATCCCTGTGTGCAATTTATACTCTTTGTGTAATGTTTGGAGGATTTTTGTGGTGCCATCCAGGAATATCTTCCTGTTCCAAACTGGTACCATGTACTGTACCATCTCTAGTGAAAAGAACAAATGAAGGAACTCTCCCACAGATAGGAATTGCTATATGGCTGCCTGTGCTGTCCTTGTCTTTGAGTGTTACTCAGATGTGTTTTTTCTCTTGAAACACAGCCCAGGAAATTGCTCATTTGTTGCAAAACTGATGATGTTTTCCATAGTGATAAAATGATTTAACAGATTTGTTCCTTCCCCTGCCCCCCCTCCCCCCCCGATATGGCTACAGCTGCATTTGACTTACAATTTTTGGTTCCTAGTAGGATGACACAACATGACCAATTTTCACTTTTATGTCATGCAGTGATATGTAAAAACTCTTTTTGGAACAAAAAGCTTCTTTCCCAGCAGTCAGTAGGAACCCAGTTCAAAGCTGAATTAGCATTCTCATGTAGAGAGAGCACTTGGTAGCCCAGACAGAGTGGAGATTTTAATGGTATATTTAGTGGAAGCCATGAGGGAATGTTTTAGCAGAGATTATCACTAACTAAATTAAAGACTGATAATTTAATTTTGCTTCCAAAGAAAGATGATGAGAGTTGCATCCTTCCTCTTTGGCATTGGTGAGAAAACACTCATAATACAAACTATATTCTGGCATTGGAGAAGTGTCCCCCACAGTATTCCTTTCATTTTGTTGATTAGAGAGCAGCAATTCACGGAAGTGACAGTTCTACCATCAGGGTATGTTCATGACTAAGATACATTAAATAGATCTTCATGTTAACACCGCCTTTTCTGTAATATCACATAGAGTTCACAAAATATCTCACATCTCTTTGCTATACACAGAGCATCAGAAGGAACCTCATAACAGTAGGATCAGGACTTTTTTACTGCTGCCAGGCTACAAAAAAGCATTTTAAAAAACAGCTGTACATGCAATGCGTGCACGTGTAATGATTTACCATAGATGTCTGTGTGGTGTTTATCACCTTCCATACTAATCAGCCAGAATAGTGAGTGTCATTATACCCATTTCACAGACAATGAATCTGGACTTTGATATAGTACAGTTCAGCTTTAGAAGTCAGTGGCTGATCAGTCACAGGGCAGGTTTATGGAGAAGCGAGAAGACACTGCACCCAAAGATAATCCTTCCTTCCACAATGAGAGCTGTGTAAGTGGCAGTTATCGTGTATCAGTTATACATGTTATCAAGGTATGTCCTATTCCAGTGTGTCCAAAAAAAAAACCTCCAAAACCTTGAGCTGACAAATGGCAGGTTACAAATGAAATTAAAACCTCTTTTGTTTTTTCATTCTTGGAAACAACATAGTGTCCTCCTTGACACTGCAATAATGAGCACAATGTAAAGACAGAAACACCAGCCTGTATATGGAAAGTGAATCACTGCCTGGTAACTTCCGTGGTTTTAGTAAAAAACCCCAGCACCTGAGGTGTATGGGTGTGTAGAATTTAAGGCAGGGGGGCTTATTCATTTGCTGGGATTTGTGCCTGTAGAGAAAAGCTGGAAAACCTTAATTGCGAGTGCTGCAGAAAGAGAAGAGAACTTTCATTGGTGTTTTAGAAAGAAACCTTGCAGTTAGCTTCATGGCTTCCTTTGTATGTGAGTGCTTGAGGGTGGCAAGAGTCTTGAATCTTTCTTTGGAGTTAAATAGCACAAAGAAGACTTTCAAATACGGGATGCATACAAGATACAGTTGCCTACTCACATTCAGCAAGTACACACCGAAAAAAATCCCGGTGGGATGACAGACAGGGCAGTCGTGCCTTCTCCAATGTCCTGTGTGACTTACAGCTCCATATACCAACCAAGCAAAATCTTGCAGTGCATTCACTGATCTGTAGGCAGTCAAAGCAAATCACAGTGTGGGTGTCATTGAAGAACCTGGACAAAAGCCCTTGATCAGCTACACTGTTTGTTCTACAGTAATTGCAGTGTCTGAGTATTTTTTCAGGAGTATACACAAATAAAGCACTACTATAATCCACAGATAACACAGCCATTGTCACAGCATGGACATTTAAGCCCCACATTTAAAAAGCATGCAGTTGTTATTTTAGCCCTTTAAAAACAAACAAAAACAACAAAACAATGCACTATGACATTGTTAAATCTGGTTTCATCAAATTTAAGAATCAAAGCATGCAGAACGGAATCAGAAATGCAGAGATAGCAATCGTGGAAATGTGTGTGACCAAACATAGAATCCGTACTCAACAGCTGCTTTGAAAGGCACATGAAGGGAATGGTGCTGCTATTGCATGTGTGCCTGGCTGCCCATCAAACATACCTGACAATTACACTCAGCAAAGACACAACACAAAAGAGAACTGGGAGAAAAAGAAGTCATATTGCTGGGGAAGAGGCCAGTGAAAGGAAAAGGTTTGCTGTGCTGCCTCCTCCTCTTCCTCCCCAGACCACTAGATAAAGGAGATGGTTTGTAATCATGAGGGATGGGCAGTCAGAGAGTTTTGGGATGGAGTGTTTCTTCTTCTTTTTTTTTCTTTTTTTTTTTTTTTGTGATTAAAAGACAGTGAGAGTACAGAAAGTCGTGTATTGTCAGTGAGTCAAAGTAGATTACAAAGGACAGAGAACACAAAAGGAAAACGGAACTAAAAAAGATGTTGGTTGCTTTTTTTTTCCCCTCTAAAAAGCTTAAGAGGGAGAAGAAAAGTTCCTTTATCTAAGAGGAATATAAATGAAGAAATTTGCAGTTTCTGGGTCAGCACAAAGGCTTCTCAGCTGATAGTTGTACAGCCTCCCTTGCAGGAGATCAAATTTGGGATTGACCTCAAGAATTTTCCTCCCTTGACCTTCCAGGCAGAGGTATTGCAACCTGGAAACCCCTACAACTTGTATGGGAATCTCACAGATTATGAGATGAAGTGTAAACGTTTTAATAAGATTGTTTGCTTTGCCGTTTGAAGACAACATTTACATAGCTGCTGGACTGATGGAGTTGATTTTATAAACTGTGTAGATGTACAATTATTTGGATTCTTGAGTAACTGCAGCACAAAGTAGGAAAGGGCTCATTCCTCTGAATCTCTAGGGGTTTTCATGACTGATTTTGGTCAAATTGGTTGATTGGGATAGCACACATTGCTCTGCCAACAGCTTCCTCCAAGCATGCAAACCTCTTCAGTAATCCTCAGTGGAGCTGCATAGCAGAGGAAAGATGTAATTTATCCTATATTCAGGATCCTGCACTGCAAGGTAGTTGCGACCTTCTGCTCTGCTATTTCCAGCTTTGGTTGGTCTGCAGATTAAAAGGCTAAATTTGGGCCATGTGAAGGTCCAGAAAACAAGCTACCCTCCTTGAATTTGAACTGAGTTACTAAAATACATAAATACCTAGTGAAATAAAAAGAGTATGTTGTGAGGAAAATAGAGCTCTACTAATATATACACTTCTGGGAAACTTCATCTTTGTAACTATTTTTCCAGTTCTTCAGAGTCTGACATTATAGCAGTGGTGGAGTGAAATAATTATAACACCTGCTGGGGCTGGAAAGCTAGTTTTAATAGACTATTTCTTTTAGCTTGCTAGGTTTGAGATGGACTACATCTTTCCCCAGATCAGAATGAAACACTAACCTCTGCTTTATGGTGAGGTCTGTGAAAATAAAACAAAATACAAACAATCCCTACCACTTCAGTAAATTCTTATATAAAGCACCAAGTGACCCAAAAAAGTCAGTGAGGAAATTATTTTTTATATTGACTGCAAAGGCCAAACAGAGTCTAGAGTGTGTGGTTAATACCACCCACTGTGCTGAGCATCAACTGTTTTGTCTTATGATACAGTTTGTCCTCAATATCAGACTTTAGACTTTTTTTAGACTTGTTTCTTGCCTGGCTCCTAACTGAAGGGTATCACTTCATTTAGCATTTGAAAATAGTCTGTTCTAAGTTGCTTGATCTTCTCATCCAGTTTCCCTGCTAGAAAAGAATATTTTGACAACTCCTGAGTTTTGTTCTACCCCATTAACAGGAAATAAATTTTTTAGGCTTTCTTTTGCTGTTTTGGGTACTATATTTCAAGCTAAATTACTTCAGCATAAATGAGTAGCTAGACTCTGTAGGGCATCTCCATTTGCTTGGCTGGTAGGGACTTTTTTTCTCCTCCAAATACCAGAGTTTTGTTGGCTGGCAGAGAGTGTCTTTGCTTGCTACCTTTACAAACCAGTCAATGAGAGTTACCAGGCAATGGCAAGGAGCACTCCACTAGGTGTACATCCTGAGCTCCTGTACCACTGGGCATCTAAAAAAAAGTAGAGATCTCCATCTAAAACTGTTGCTTTGTGGGGATTGTTTCGGTTGTGGTGTTTTTTTTTTGTTGTTTGTTTGTTTTTGTTTGTTTGTTTGTTTTTTAATTTGAGGGGGTGTTTGTTTGTTTGTTTGTTTAAAAACAACCATTTACTACTGATAGAGTTGCTGTCAGTGAAGTTTTTCTAGTCTGCTTTCTGTTCAGGCTTTAGAGTTTTTTGTAGTATAGGGTTAACACTGCAAGGATAATTGGGCTTGGTTAGCCAAGCTTCAATGGCCTCTCATATGGAACATAAGGAGCAGAAAGAACAAGCAGAGCAATGCTGAATGTTGGTACTGCTAGGAAAACATGTGTTGTGTACATGTGCCTCACAGACTCACACAATAGGAGACACATGGAGCAGATCATCTTGAAGAATCAGAGCTTTTGTAGGATAAGTAATTGCTTCATCTTAAGCTGAATCCAGATGCGCAGCCCACAGTGCTGGCCAGGAGTTCACTCTTTTACCAGAGACTGGTGAGAAGAATAAGATCTTTGCAGTACAAGTGTTGCCACATTTAGCCACATTTTTCTCCCTTGAAACAAGATTGCTCTAATCTGTTTTGCATGTGACTGCAGCCTGAGATAGTTTAGAACTAGAAACTAATGCAGAAATGTCACAACTCGGTCTGTCATTCTGCAGTGAGATTGCTTTACACTGGTGCTCAGGTCCTGCTGTCATTCCCAGTAACTATCTGAGTAAAGCTGTTGGTCTTAAATTCCTTGCTATCAGGAGCAGTGGGTGTTGTAGCTCAGAGGTGCTGCCCATGAAAGTGCTGCTGTTCAGCCCCTTTCCCTGAGGAGAGGGAAGAAGCTCCAGCACTGTTGTCATAAATGTACTTACTGTATAGTTTATTCCTATTACTTCCTATGAGGCATGGAGTCTTTCTGTCTTGCACTTAACAGTGTGGTTGTTACCTATATATTACCAGCAATGACAGAGAAATTGCTTGTGCCTTCTTATTGAGTCATCTTTTCCTTGAGTGTGCTCTGTTGCTCTGCCTTAGTATGTGGGAGTTCCAGGATGTGAGCTGCATTTAGCTAGCTCTTTTCCCCAAACTACAAAATCTGGACAACTTTAGCATAAACACAGCCTTGTGGTTAAAAAGAAAAAAAAAAAAAAAAAAAAGTGCAGGTTTTATAAAGAATAAAAATTATATAGCAGTGGGGAAAGGATTATGTACATTGCCCTGAAACACTCCAAGAAAGTGTTCATTTTTCTCCTCTTCTGAAATTTGAAGCAAATGGCAGTCTGTCAGGGGACGTGGGTGGCAGGTGTTGGCTCTGCTCAAAGGTGAAAGAAATCTTTCAGTCTAATGTGTGGGTATACTGCCTTACAGAGGAAGAATTTATCTTCACAGCACATTATAAGTAGCAGTCAACTGAGATAGGCAGTTTTCTTGAAACCATTATAATGCCTTTCAAAAAAACCCCAGACCCTTGCACTTTTGATGAGTGCAATGAAGTGCCGATCTGTATGGCCACCAAAACATGTAAGGAGGAAGCAAAAATATCTCTCCAGGTCTCCTGGGCTGTGCAAACACGCAGAGTGGGTCTTTCAGAGCTCCATAAGGTTGTCAGGAAGTGGGATAGGAGTCAAAAGTACAATCCTGATTATTTCACTGCTGACTGTGCAATGGACAGTTTATCCTGATGAATATATTTGTTTATGAAAACCTGCTGCTTTATTGATATTTCCTTTTCCATAATGGGATCAATGCATCTTGTCCTCCTGACACAGAATTAGGTAATATTTACTTGCCATTCACCTAAAAGAGTGTTTTGATGTAAATTACATTTAATGTTAATTGAATTGTAAAATTTGAGCTTACTGTATGGAACATTTGTGATCTGTGCTACATATCCTGTTTGTACAGAATTAAGAAGATGTTATTAAATACTTAGTCACCTTTGGTGTGCTCATTATCAATTATAACCTTAATTATTATCTTCTGCCAAGATGGGTTTTATTCATAAGTATATGGTAGAGTTCAGAAGTTATATTTCAGGGTTGTTTGTTTAAACTTGCATATATTCAGTAGTATTTGGAAAATACTGTCTAATTGTGTATTTCTTCCAAAACATTTTATTCAAACAGATTAAGGGAAGAATTGGTGGTTAGTTTAATAATAAGAAGTGGAGGTTTTTTAAAAATCCTGCAATTGAAAATAAATTCAATGCATTTGCTATGAAAGTGGTGAATATATATGAGACATCATATGTACAGCTCGAGATATTGTCACATTTATGAATCTGAGGAAAAAATAAGGAATAGATTCAGATCAAAAGGAAGAGGCAGGAGCCCAGGTTTTGACTTCCACATTTTCAAAAGATATGCAACCAGCAATGTTTGTGCATGCTGTCTGATCATTTATGCTAGTAAAGAAGAGACTAGCAAGATCAAAAGCTGAAGAGAAAAGTCCACCTAAGCTCTGTTAAGACCACATGTCTGAGAGCCAGGCTTCACAGAGGAGTGAAAGATAAGCAGTTTCAACTTTATCTGAGGAAACTCCTTAGGAAACTCAGATGATCCTTCAGTCTGCAATTGTCCCTTTTAAAATGAAAATTAAATCCTTACTGAAATTTGGCCATAATGAAATTAAGAGATTGCTCCTGTCCACTGTCTTATGCTGGTCTAATCAAAGAAAACAGGCAGATCATTTAATTCATTTTACTGTGAGGCAAAATGTGTTGGTTTGAATATGACCCCATGGCAAAGGCTCAGCACAGAGTGGTGAGCTGCTGCACAGCTACCAACCACTGCCACTCGTTCGTCACACATCTCCTGCCAGGAGCTGGTGTTCATACCAAGGCACTGTCTCTGCTGGGAGTCAGTGAAGCAACTTCCTTCCCCTGGGACTATTCATCCCTGTGCAGTGAATTTGGCCCATTTTTTTTTTTAATGCCGAGGAAGTGTCTGTAGTTATATGCTAAAAAAAAACCCACTGAAGCAACTGTAAAACATCTTGGTTCACAACTTCTTTTTAGGTGTGGCGAAATGTTAGTTTGGAAACCATTGCATGATATTGTCAACCCAGACAACCCATGCATAAGAAGAGTACTGATGTTGTTAAAGGCTTTGCTAAAACTCTTGGCATTGTAAGACAAGGCAATACTATTGTTTCAATGTGTGCTTAATGATAATTGAATTATTAATCTTGAAATTACCATACTGAACATTTAATATCATCATGTTTCTCCAGAATTAGAGCAAGTGAAAAAGAGAGAAACTATTAAATGGTTGGTCACTTTCAATAAGTAGTATTATCAATTATGTTCAAAAATTATTATTATCTGTCAAGATCAGTTTTATGAATATGGAGCCTCCATGGTGTTAATATGCATATTAAAACACATGAAAAGTTGCAATGCATGAACAGTAGCTGATTTTTCAATATTTACAATTCAAATATTTCCATAGCTATTTAGTTCATACAGTTAACTGTCAGAAGGAAAGTAGTGTTTTGAAACCAGTAGGCCTTAGAAAGAATCTACAGCCAGAAGTGTTTTTAAATGGCCAGATGGACTCCTCTGGTATGCTCAGATTAAAGCATTCAGTTCTTGTGGAGACATGATTTCTTCTGCCAGATTACATTAGCAGAGCCCAACTAATATGGTGATTATGAGTTTAAATGATTGGTTTCAATGCAGCAACCCTGTTATTCCCTAAATTATTTTTGTTCACTGTAGGACAAATCCTGTAGAATTCAAGTGACCTCGACCATAGAAAACCAAAATACTCCTTATCTGGAAAAACACAATGTAAGTACATTAATGAAATGGATGAATGAACAGGGACTATACAAAATTACCCTGCTAATTTTGATCCCCCTAACCTGAACCATATTTTACTTCTCTACCCATGTATTCCAATACAATTTATGAAATAGTATTAGTAAACATTGTCAACAAAAACTTAGAACTTTCTCAATTGTAGTTTGACTGCATCCAGTTCAAATGTTCTTTAGCAGCAGAAATGTTCTTTAGCCTGTTAAGCAAGTATATAACCGATTCACATTATCATTTTCCTCTAGCACCCTTAGAACACAGACATCTAGAGCAAATAATTGTGGCCTCCTCTCTAGTCCTACGAATAATTGCTTACTCAATAATCTTTCATCTTTTGAGAAATGTTTCCTTTCTGTGTTCTACCTCCTCCCCCCAGGGGCACAGGGAAACAGGGAATGGGGGGGGGACACGGTTCATTCCAGGCTGTTTCTGCTGCTCCTCAGGAAGGAGTCCTTCCCCTGCTCCAGCATGGGGTCCCTCCCATGGGGGACAGTTCTCCATCCCACAGCATCAGTTCTCCACAAACTGCTGCCACATGGGTCCCTCCTCCATGGGGTGCAGTACTTCAGGCACAGCTTGCCCTAATGTGGGTACCCAACAGGGACACAAATCCTACCAGGAAACCTGCTCCAGGGTGGGGTCCTCTCTTCATGGGTCCTCAGGTTCCTGCCAGGACCCTGCTCCAGAATAGATTTCCCACAGGTTCACAGCACTCTCTCAGGCATCCACCCACTCCATTGTGGGGTCTTCCATGGACTGCAGGGGGGTCTCTGTATCCCTGTTGTCCTCCATGGGCTGCAGGGGCACAGCTGCCTCACCATGGGCTGCACCACAGGCTGCAGAGGAATCCCAGCTCCAGTGCCTGGAGAAACTTCTGCCCCTCCTTTTCCACTGACCTTGGTGTCTGCAGAGCTGCTCCTCTCACATATTCTCAGCCAGCTCTTCTCTGGTCCCAATTATATCTGCTAAATGGCTTTTTTTTAATATTTCCTTCTCAAATATGTTATCACAGAGGTGTTGCTACCTTTTCAGATTGGCTTGGCCTTGGCCTTGCTTGGTCTGTCCCAGAGCTGCCTGGCATTGGCTCTGTTGTATATCAGGGAAGCTCCTGGCAGCTTCTCACAGAAACCACCCCTGTAGTCTCCCCAGCTACGAGAATCTGTCCATGCAAACCCAGTCCGTAGCTCTGTAACAGAAGGGTACGTAACCTATTTTTTTCTGCATTGCTTATGAATCTATGAACATCTCTGGTTCTGATTTTCTTTATTGTCTTCCCTTGTATATTAAGGCAATGAGTTCTTTTACCATATGATTAAATTGTCAGGTAGGCCTAGTGTTTCAATAGCTTTCCATTTCTTCATTTATTTTTTGCATTGTTGTTTACAATTGCTTTTTTCATTGTTGCTTGCCTTATCATGGCTGTTTCTTGGTTACCAAAAAATTTAAGGAAAGTCACAGCAGTCTATTTTCTTCATTTTACCCCACTAGCAACATCCTTCTGCAATACCCCCCATATACTGATGGAAAAACAAATCTTGTTAAATGTGTGCTTTGCAGGCCACCTTTCACTTTATGAACAGATCACCTGCTGGCTTTACAACAGGAGCTCGTACTTCAGCAGCAACAGTCTCACTGAGAGATGCATTAAGTTCTTACATGCTGCTGTACTCAGGCTAGTCTAGTCTTGGTAACTGCACTTTATGATTACCTCATCTATCTCATGACATTTCATGTCAGATCTGAAAGTACAGTTTCTTGCTCACTGGCATTAACCTCAGAACTGAAGATGACAGGCTGTGTAACCTCTTATGTGCTTTGGAGCTCTCACTACACCAGTTTTCTGTCCATGCACAGTAGTAGTTCATTTTCCTCAGTAGCACAAGACACAGCTTTAATATTCCTGATTGATTATGGCTAGTGAGATAAGGCACAAAAGACTGTTTTAAAGTGACATTGTCAAGTAGATTTTACTACTTTAAAAATATGTTCGTAGAAGGACATGTATATAAAAGAATGAAAAAGACAAAGTCAGAAGCAATCAATTATAAAGCCTATGAAAAATTTCAAGCATATGCTGTATTTCAAATACAAGTATTTGAGAACTTAATTTATACTCAACAATAATAGACCATGATGTGTGGAATATACAAAAACCTGCATATTATACAGGTAAATCAATGCAGGGTTTTGACGGTTATGGTCAAGGAAGACAGTGGTTAATATTTATTGTAAAGCTGCCTAAAAGTAGTTCACTTCAGATGGAAAATGGAAGTGTAGTATATTAAAAGGATTATGCCTTTCTGTAATCCTATTTAATTATTGCATGAATAATCTGCTCATTTACATATATTTTAGCATGAAAAATACTTTGAAAATTTATTTAATTCATAATCTATTTTAGTTTGGTACTCCAAGCCCAAAAGCATTTGGATATTATATTTGAGGAATATTTGCTGCTTGTTAGAAAGAGGGCTGTTTTCTAACTAGAGTTATGACTTTTGTTTACTATCTGTTATTGTTTTAAAACAGTTTTGTGAACGTTAAATATTTGGCTGTGTTTATGAATTGTTTGTGGCCAGTAGATTCTTGATTATTGTGCCCTATGATTCTGCTTTTGAAATGTTTGATATGTCAACCAAGACATATCAAACATTTTCCTCTCTAAGAGTATAGGAAGAAAACCTCAGAAAATTGGTTGTTTATGCTTACATGCCTGTTTACAAATACTCATAAAAGTATTGTGTGAAGTATAGATATATACTTAGTCTATACTAAGTATAGACTAATAAGTATATATAAGTATATATATCTATATATATAGCTAAATTTATCCAACTACCTGGAAATATTGTTTAAAGTATATAGAAAGTAGCTGAAACATAAAATAATGCTGAGTTTTCAGGCATATATTTAAATACTTTTATTTCTACTATGTAACTGTTCAGAAATTGCAGGCAGTGAGTAGAAAGGCTCCAATGGATAGTTGAGCAAGGGCCTGCTTGTCCAACTACATTATGTCAACCTTCATGAAAGCTTAATTCAGAGACAGAAATTCATTAGTATTTTAATATCTGTTTAATACTGCTATTGATTTGTATGGTTTGGTTTTTTCAACACTCATTACTCTCCTTTAACTTAGATAGTGCCAAAGAGGGAATCTAAGTATTTTAATCTCCAGTCAGAGTTTTAAAATCTCTGGTGGACTTCTTAATTTACTGTCTGTATGTTTTTCCCCTGGTGGAAAAATCATGTGTTGATGATCTTGCAAATTTCTAAATGATTTAAACAGACTAAAGTAACATCCAGTTATAAAATATATATCTAAATAAAAAAAATCCCAGACCAATTATTTGGAGTAGCCCATAAAGGTTTGCTCATTAGTCACTTCAGAGGGATATGATCTCAATTTATTATACTAATCATTGTAAGAGTCAGAATGGTTATTTATCTCCTAAAGCTGTGTAAGTGTAAAAAAGGCACTGAATTGCCATTTGGAGAGAATTCCCCCATCTAAACTATATGCATCTATCTTGACAAGTTTTTTCTTTTCCAACTGGCTTTCAAAAGAATTTTCATCAATCTGCACTCTCAGAACAGGTTTAATCTAAGGACTGGAGCGTACTTGACTTAAATAAATAAATAATAGTTGTTTTCTTTTGAACTATGTGCTTCTTGCTTTTCTATTGCACTGCCAGTTATTGTAGATATTGGATTGGGTTTTTTCCTCTTTGGCTGTATGGAAACAAGAATGTGAGAAGGTCACAGGTAATTTTGTTTTTCCCTTTAAACTTCAATTATCATTCTTATGTAGTTAATCATCCTTGAGGTCTCTCACAAGTTATCTGGGATTGTCTGTGAATTGTCCTTGGTACAGAATACAGGTAGTTTCTGATGGGTCAGTTCTGTTTAAGGAGCAAGCCTAGAAAGTCCTCAGAATGACAAAAGATAAACAGTTCCATTGTAAAGCAACATAATAATCAAATATTGGCATTTGCAACTTACATATAATTAATGGTCCCATAAAATTCCTGCACTGAATATTAAAGGGAAATTTAAAATATTTTAAAGGTGACTATTATAGCATGGCAAAATTATATAAAACTGACAGCTTCTGAAAAAGTCTAGCAGAAGATGTGGGGACTGCTATACACTAGTAACATTTGGTAATTCTTCTCATATAATAATAACAGGTTTTGTATCTGTATGTCAGTACAGTAAAACATAAAGGACTTGCTTCCATAACTGGCTTGCCATTCCAATCAGTCTTGTAATGAACAACATTGCATGTTGTTCCAATCAGCTGTTCTTCTGGCTGTTGCTCTTATGTAGCCCTTTTGCTATTTAATGGGAGAGTTTACAACATAAAGATGCAGCATCTCATTCTTGCAATGAGAAAACATTACACCAGACAAGGCAGTGCTGCTCCAGAATGATGTCAAGTGGGCCTTAATGAGCCTCCTCCACACTATTATAGAGAGGAAAGAAAAGCAGTTTGAGGGTACAATGCTCAGGAGTAACCAATCAACCAGGCAAACATGTTCAGGAGACAGCACACATTTAACATTGCAGTGGGGAAAGTACCCAGATGTGATGGGCTGTCCGACACTGGAATCAAAGTTGGATCTTTCCCTTCAAATGCTTTGGTTTGAACAGGAAATCACCCATCTTATGTTATGCATTTGAAATCTTTTTAATTTGACCCGAGTTTCCTATAAGCTGTGGTTTGCTGCTTTATTTTGCTTTTTTTTTTGAGTCATTTCCAATTGGGGCAGCCATATTTGTATTGTCACATAGGGCAGACAGTAACTATTTCCTAACATTTGTTTTATAAGATGTAGCTGTTAATTCTCCCTTCATTATTTAATACTTTGAATAACTTAAAAATTTAAATACATTATTTGTAATGTATTATGTTCTGTGATGTTTAAACATTTTCATGCAACAACTTCTCTTACTGCTGAGGCACAATAAGTTTAATTTTAAGGCCAATTCTAGCTGCATGGAATTTGATGAGTAAAGTTATTCTCATGTCTGTCTCTTCTCTAATGTAATGAAGTTCTAGCCTTATGTTTGCCATGGTAGGCACTGTACAGACCTCTCTGTCAATGCAGCTGTTAGCTGTGCTCTGTAAAGCCCATGGTGATCTTAACATGAAATAGCGTTGCATAAGAATGAGATACTGCTACTGAATACTTGTTTGACTTTTTGTATTGTTTTGTTGAAATATGTTAAAGTTGCATATTCTTAAAGCAAAGGAAGAATCTGACCAAAGCATCTTGAATGAAGTGTTTCTGTTAATTCACTAATAGTTCTTCGTGGCTAAGGAATTTCAGTGTGAAACAAGAATGTAGCAACAATAGGCTTCCAAACTCCATTGTATTTTAGTTATACATTGAAATTCAATTGAAATTTGGTAGCTACAGACTTAAAAAATTTTCATATGGACTCGAAGTAACAAACCATTTTTTTCTTTGCTTGGTCTCAAACTACTGTCAATGTATTTATTAGGATGTACAGAGATCACAATGTGTCTATCTGCTGTGGACAGACTAGAATGTGGGCTTTGCTAATACTATGTTAAGGGAGGAACTAGCTTAATAGAAAGGGTAGCAGAGACAAATGTTTCATGAGAAGAGGTTTGGACCTAAAATCAGTGTTGAAAATAGAAGGAAAAAGTGAAATATGTGATGTCACAAAGTTATTCTTCTAATATAACATCTAATGGTGCAAAAAGTGATAACACCCTCTTTAAGATTTCCTAACACCTTTTTCTTCTTAAATAAATGCTAATAAAAAAAATCCTCTTTTTTTCCTCCCTCTTTTATTGGCCACCTCATGAATCATAACAGTCTGGATACAATTTAAACACACTGTATATGAAAAAATGAAATTGCTGGCCAGCTGAAACCATATAGACTGAATTTCAGCCTCAAGTGAGTTTGACAGCTGAGTTATTGCAGAGAGTGCTGTAATAACAACATTATCACCCTGACTGGATACCTACATGAACCATTCTTTAAATAGAACTTATTTGCAATTCAGAAAACTCAACTCGGACTTTAAGTACCAGAGAAATAGATTACAGCTTCACAGTGACATGCTGGAGCAGGTTTCAGTGGTTCAGGAAACCTCTTGGTTAGCCTGCTGTAAGACTCAAAGGAGGCTGCTTCTGGAGAGGTCACCACTCCCTTTGATATTATAAAAATCACCTTTGCCTGTGATTGTCTGAAGAGATGTGTTTTGCCTTCAGAATGTAGCTCACCGAGCTAAATGGAACAAATGCACTGACTGTAAGTTCCTGGGATAAAAGCCCAAACTACCTTCTAATTAGTCAGCTTTCACTTGTGCACATATACTAGCCCACTGCACAACAGAATTCAAATTCTACACATGGAAATGAGTAGTTTTTGTAGTAAAAGAGCTTGTTTCAAGAAAATGGACTGTATTTGGTAGTCATTCTTCTAAAACTGCATCCTTATCCCTTAACTTCCCTCCCAATCTCTCTACCACTGGTTGTGAAAGCATATTTCTGTGTGGCTAAAAAACCCTTATGTCTTTTTTAGTCCTCCACCTCAGAGAAAAAGGAATTTTAGCACAGGCTATGTGGGTTGTTGAACTGATGCAGGGAGTCCTTGTAAAATCCTAGATTATAGCTACAGTGAGTGGTTCCTGAAGTAAGATGATGTTAAATTTTTTACATTTTATCTCGTTTAGAGATATAAAGTGCCTTCATCATGGTGAAACACTGCTTTCTATCATTGGGGAAGCTGTGGGTGTAAAAATAAGCAGGCTGTTCAAACAGGTTGCATTCTTTCTTATAAGAAACTTCATTATCTGTAAATATGTAAAACTTATGGTAAAACCTTGAATAGTCTCTTGGTATCAAAGTGAATGCTATTTTTGGTTTCACAATTTTGTCTATTTCACTTGGTGCATGGGTTACATGGGCTAGATAGGTCTTACGGGGAAGTGAAATACAAGCTGCTTCTCAACAGAGGAAATGTTGCTCCTTCCAGAGAGCTTGGCAGCATTGCAGCTTTGAAAGTGAGAAAAATGTTGGACCTTCATACATACATATATATGTCTCTGTGTGAAAATGACAAACACTTTTTATTTACTATAATGATAGTCTTCATTTTGGAAAATATTAACAAATATCCAGGGGCTGGCATTTAAATCGGAACTGCCTCCAGGCAGATCTTATTTGCAAACTGAACCTGTACTGCTGTCATAAACTCCACATCATAGAAACCACTTACACTGATTCTGATCAAATCATTTGTGTCTTCTCAACATTTTCACTATATTTCTTGGAAGAATATTCATGCAATAATAGGAAAGTTTCCAGAGTACAGTAATTCTCTATTATACATCACTTGATCCATAAGATAGGTTTTCTCTCTATTCACATGTTCTTAGGAGCTCTTTGCATAACTGTTTGGGTAGTAACATTGCCTCAAGTAAATAAAAGTGCCTTTTAGGAGAAAATTCTTTGTAGTTGACTATACAATATGACAGAGCATTTGCTGTGGGAAGTTAACACTAAATAAGTCAGAGGAAGCCAAAATCTCAGACCATTTTGAAATATTTTCTTCCTCTGTTGTCAGACAAACACTTTCAGAGCTGAACCCATTTTTCTTATGGGTTTTGAAATTCTGGTGAAGCACCATGTCACATCACTATAATATGATCATGCCATACTGTCCTCATACCTTTTTTCTTCTGGTTATAGCTGGAGTCGAGGTAACCAAGTGTTTTCATGTTAGTATTGATTATGGTAAACATGGGGTCAGGAATTCTTAGCAAAACAGTGGCTAATAACCCTGCTTAGATAATTAAAAGCAGGACTATAGTGATAATACACAAAATAGATAAATCCAAATTATTTCTGGTATCTCCTATTTTTGAATGCTTCATTTCACAAACAATGTATACACACAGTGTATGCTAAGAGTATATGTAAGGAATAACAGTGTTTCCTGAAACATGCAGGAGTACTGGTTCCTTCAGGATTTAGAAGAGTGGTGTTTTTCATGCCACTACAATTTTTAATTTATTGTAAAAAGGCAACGTGAGTTAAACACATCAAGTGACCTTAATGATATGCTGCATCTTTTGAGCCACAAAGTATAAATCAAAGATGTGCAGGTGTAAGGTCAAAAGACTGTAATATAATGTAATACTGCAGGTAATGGACGGGCCTTGAAGTGTGTTTTATACTACAGCATCTTAGGTAAATGCAGCATTTAAAAAAAAACTAGTGACCTTAAACTTCACAGAATTACAGAATTGTTATTGTTGGAAGGGATCTCTGGAGATCACCTAGCCCGACCCCGCTGCCAAGGCAGGGTCACATAGGTAACCTTGTCTCTAACTCATTCTAAGAGCACCATTTGTTAGGTGTTGTGCTTTTTTTGTGAACATTACAATGAACAACTGCAAATAAAACATCATCTGCTGTTTTATTTGTTGTTCTTTGGCTTTTTTTTTTTCTTTTTTCTCTTTTAATTTCAAATATTGGTTTAATAGGATCTGGTTCCCTCTGGAGTTACCACAGAGGATTTTTCCTCTGCATCAGTGGCTAACATCACCTTATGCAATATAGGACCCATTTGTTTCTGAGGTAACTCTAAATCATTATTTTTTCTATGCACATACCTTCTGAACCCAATTTATATCATCATTCTTCCCCCTCCTTCTCTGAATGCTATGGAATGGCTCTGCAATAAACAGGAGCGGTAAATCCCAGCCAAAATGCAACTTCCTGTCAATAACAAAAGGTGCATTTGGCAAGCTCTGAGCTCGTTTCAAATTCTATTTAATTTACTGGAGTTATACTATGATCACTGCAGAGGTGATACACTTGGGAGCATTAGTACACAGACAAATTATAATCTCTCATGCATGCTTTTACTTCAGTTACATGTGGATAGAATTAAGTAGCAAATTTTGCTACAAATCAATTACTACCCAATTGTATTTTGTAAGTGGTCTTCAGTCGAGAGCTATTGATTTTCCTTCTAAGCTGTTCGTTTTTGCTAATTCACCCATGGAACTGTATTCAGAGAAAAATAAATGATAAATTTATACATATTGAAAGAAGTGTTATTTTAAGACTCTGCTGAAAAGTGGATTAAAATATTTATCTTGGGATTAGCAGTATACTGTTCAGTACACTCATGGGTTTAGTTAAATACTTGATATAACTGATCCATAAATTTGAATTCCCTACTGCTTCTAATAAATTATAATCATACAAATACCGTTTTGAAAATAGTAACCTACATTCTATCGAAAATTATCTCTGTTCAAACTGAATCAGAAAAAGCAAATCTAAATTCACTTGGGGGGACTGTTATGGCTAGAAATATTTGCTAAGTCACAGGACCAGTAAGAATATTGTGATTTAAATGATAATTAATGAAAACAGCTTTGAGAGACTCAAAATGCATTTAGGAGACTGAATCATCTTCTCAGGCCCTTAAATTGCAGTTTTCCTCTTTTCTGTACGATGAAGTTTTGAGGGGTGCTGTGCAAAATGTTTTGGTTTTTTTTTTCACTAACCATACGTTTAAAGCATGTTAAGAATTATTTTGTGTTGTTCTAAGTAATGCTCATGAGGAATTAATTCCGCTCCTAGATACTCTACATGTAGGACTTGATTCAGATTTCCATTCTTTGCTTCCGTATGAACTGGAAAGCAGGAACCTCTCTTAGTAGCCATCTCAGAGTAAAACCACAGAAACTGGGAAGGCAGAGAATCAAGAGCCTAAAAGTTAGACATTAAAGAGTTGTTTGTGTCCCTGTCTTAATTTAGTATAAGAATTCATCTAAGTATGAAATGCATAAGTACATCCTGTGCATGGAGTCATGTTTGGATAACATAACTAGTTATTCCCTGTGGCGGGAATCCACTCTGTCTGCATGCCAGCTGCCTGACAAAGCCACTTTATCACTGCCCTCCTTATCTGAGCAGGAGAGAGAAAACAAAATGAAAGGCTCATGGGTCGAGATAAGGACAGGGAGAGATCACTCAGCAGTTACTGTCATGGGAAAACAGTCTCAGCTTGGGGAAAATTATTTAGTTTAATTTATGGCCAATTAAATCAGAGTAGGGTAATGAGAGGAAAACTGCAAATCTTAAAACACCTTCCCCCACCGCTCCCTTCTTTCCGGCTCAGCTTTGCTCCTGATTTACTCTGCCTCCTCCCTACAGAGATGCAGGGAGATGGGGACTGGGGGCTGTGGCCAGTTCATCATACTTTATTTCTTCTCAGTGGGAGGAAATAAAGTATCTCATTACACACTCTCCACACTCTCCCCGTGCTCTGGAATGGGTCTCCTCCATGGGCTGCAGGGGCACAGCTGCTCCCCCATGGGCTGCAGGGGAATCCCTGCAGGGGAATCTCTGCTCTGGCACCTTGAGCACCTCACTGCCCTTCTTTCCTCACTGGCCGCGTGTCTGCAGAGTTGTTTCTCTCAGATGTTTTCACTCCTCTCTCCAGTCAAAGCTGCAGCTGTGTAGTTTTACCCAACTTATCCGTGCATTATCTCAGAGGCTCTGATGAGCTTGGCCTCCACCAGTACCAGTGACAGGTACATCCTGGAGTCAGATAGCACTGCTTCTTTCATGCACAGGAGAAGCTTCTAGCACCTTTTAACAAAAGCCAGCCCTAGCAGCTGTCCCTCCCTCCCAAACTTTATCATGGAAACCCAGTACCTTCCCTCAGTGTGGTTTCATATTGTGCCAGGATATGTAGGATGTGACTGTTACAGTGAGAGATTCTTCTCTAAACGTTTGTGGTGGAATGACACCAAGTACCAGGGGCACTGTTGAATGCCATGACACCAGACTGGTTGGCTGATGGAGAGCCTAGTCTGGGGCACTGCTGGAGCTGCTGACCAGGGTAGATTGCACAGGCACTGGGTCTGCTCTGCCAGCACCAACAGAGCAGCGAACAAGGCTGGGGGACGGGGATGAAGCACTACCTGAAGGGTGCTAGAGGGACTGCTAGAGGAGGGACAAATATAAAATCTGTTTGCTTCTTGTCTGTTTGAAACAATGCTGAAAAACAGCCTTTGAAGAAGGCTGCAAGCTTTTCCTGCTAGACCACTAGTTATTGCAAGCAATACACTTTAAAAGGTGAAGATGGTAAGGATGATAATAGAGAAAAAAATTGGTCTTGAATGAAACAGTGAAAAACAGACTATATTCTCAATGTAGCAGCAATGAGTATGAATGTATTGCAAAAATATAAAACTATTCCAGGCCTTGACTAGAATTTTTGACATTCATATTTATTTATGCAAACTACGTTAATTTAAATTCTTTGCAGACAGGACACATGAAAAATTTTGGAATTAAGTTTACTTTTGCAAGTGAATGAATTTACTGTTCAGTATTAACATATAAATTTACTGGCCTTCACTGATGGCTAGGAGAGTGGGAATATCATTATTATTGGGAATGAGAATCTAAACATAGAGAACTTGTATGTGTTAAAGCTACTGAGTTACTCAAGATGGTTGCATGCTTTATTTGCACAGGAGTATGCTGTTGATCTCTGGAATTGCTATGATATCTGCTAAATTTTCCATTTCTCCTTTTCTTTTTATAAGCAAAATTATAAATTATGCCACCTTTGACATGCTTTAAATTGGAATTCAGCAGACAGAAGCATGTAGAGTAGGTCTGAATTGAGACAATGCTATCCCAGATTTTGAGCATGGATTTTTTCCTTCCTCCAAGTGCAGCTGGAATATTATCTTATTTGCCCAAAAGTGTGCAAGAGGAATACAGTTTGCTTCCATACTCCCTCCTTCTGCTGTATGTCCTCACTGCTGAAAGTAATCAGGAGATTCAAGGACCTTCCATCTCTGTTCTTTAATACTTGAATTCAAATGGAGACTTTAAAGAAAATGGGACTGGATTATGTTAAAAAAAAATTAGGTAAAGAGGGGTCTAGATGCATCTAAGGCAGATTTTCAGGGTAAACCCAAGCTTCTTTCTCTCTGGTTGTGCTGATTTGGGTTAATGTTGTGTTGTAAGTGTTGGAGGCTTCCCAAGGAAGAAGTTGCTGCCTTGGAAATTGATGAGCTGTGTGAAAAGCAGCAGGATTATGGTGTAACTTCATCAACAAATGGAATTCAGTAGAAGCTTTGGGTTCTTGGTTGTCATATGAAGTATTTCTCTTCTGTCATTCCTACAGCACTGAGCTGGCCTTAGCAGCTACCACTACAGATGCCCATTTCTCTTCAGTAGGGTCAACACTTGAGAGCTGGAACAAAATTAAAAGTGCATAATGCTGTGATCAATGAAGCCTGTCACAATTGGCAGGATGATGCTGAAAGAGGGAGGGATACATTCCTTAATTGTCCAAGTCTCTGGATTATGGTGGTCCTTCTTCCCCTGCTGCTTGTGGCAGCTGATCTTTCATGACAGGGAATCATACCCCACTGCTCTCAACACCTCTTATCAGTTATTTTTTAGCAAGGGATATGATCATGCATGGATTACTAAAAAAATGCCAACATACAAGAACAGCCAGGCCTAAGGGTAAACTTTTATTCCTCATTTTTAGTCTGCTGCTGCAAAAATGCTTTCAACATCCATTGTGCTGAGTAATGCTTACAGATAAGAACGTGTGTGTTCCCAGCAATTTGATACTGCACTGCTGTAGTTTGACAAATGGAAAGAAGTGGCTTGTGTCATGGATATTGACAGTATCAATCACAGGGCTGTCATGAAATTAAGAAGGGCCATCACAAGGAGAAAGATCCATGGGTGTTTATGTTCATTCTCCTTCTCCATATTTCATTGTCAAGAAGTGGTTAGCTGGTATTCTTGTGCTACTCAAAAAAAATAACCCACTGGAAATTCTCCTCTACTCTGGGTATGACCAGAGAAAATGACAGTAATGCTTTATGCTACAGATATTGATCAGAGTGGACATTAGTGCTCATTAAAAGGAGCTGTTCAGTATGAAAAACAGCCTGGAAAACAAAATTGCCTGTGGGTAGCTCTCCTAATGGACTAATTCCCACAGACTTGCACCCCAGGCACTGTCTTTCATGCAGTGCTCATCCCAGCTTTATTGCTGTGCAGAGAGCCCACAGCAAGGATGGGACAAATCCTCTCTTGCCTGTAGCTTTACTGAAAGGAAGGCACTGTTTGTGAGAACCACATGAGCTGAGTGAACCCTACAAATGAGTATTGAGCATAAGCAGGCAACCATGGGCTTTCAGCAGTGACTGTTTCACATGAAAATGGTGATCACTGGATTTCATCCACCCACCCATGGGTTGAATGTGGTGGCCTTATGTATAATGCTATTTTGAACATCAGTACACAGCTTCAGTGTAATTTGGAAGTTGTGGGTCCCAGTGTGTGGGAGTCTGTGCATGGTACACGTGCTGCAAATGTGATGAAGAACAACATGAAAATACAGTCTAGACAACTAGCAAATATGATGTGTTCTGATGTGTTCTGATACAGTGTTCTGATAGTCAAGAAGAGGCCAACTCAATTCTGGAATTTTGATCAGAATACAAAGAAAATAATTTGTAATACCTAGAAATTTCTGGTCTGGCTGTGTCTTCACCCCTCAGATGCTTTTCTGTCACTGGCACCCACACAGATTCAAAGGTGATTAGATGCATCTTTTCTCATTCTTCCTCTTCACAAGGATTAGATTACCTAACAGGGAAAACAAGTTTCTCCAGCTCAGTTAGTAAATGCAGACAAAACATAAAGTCAACACCTTTTTTCTACATTTCTCCATGCTACTTATCACTGTAGTATTTATATGCCTCATGTATTACCACTGGATCCTCAAAAAATATCTGCACAGAAAGAGAATACACTTACCAAGGCTTCACAGAGAAGTAAAATTAATGTATCCTTTAATAATGCAGAACATCTGTGCTTAAGTGGGAAAAGAAAGGCTGCCTTTTCTGAGAAGTATCCTTTTATCTTGTATAAAAATCTATTTTCCTTTCCACACTGTGTGAGTGTAATGTAAAGGAAGCCTGACACCAAAACTGATTTAGACCTGGTATTACATCCTAACTAGTCTTGACCCATCCCACCTGTGTAGTTTAGGGATTTTTTGGCTTTTGGTGGGATTTTATTGATGTTATTATGATTTAAAATTATTACCTAAATTTTTATTGATGACATACATCCTTATGTTTCTAATGAGATTAATCATTGGGGTTTTGTTGTTCTCTAACCTAATAATACTACTGTCTTTCTGTGGCTATGTACAGGATACAACATTTTTTTTAAACTCAGATTCTTTAGTGACTTTTGTCACTTTTTAACAACTCTAGAAGGAAATAATGTAGTTTAAAGGGTGTGATTCCAGCGGTGGTACAGTGCAGCACAAGTCTGCAAAAAAGATCTTGAAAACCAGAGCATTGTTACAGTATATCATTATCTGGACATTTGTCATAGAACAGGTTTTCATAATAAGCTTCAAACAAGGTGGAAGCCCAGATCTAAGCTTCAGGTTTTTCAGAAGTACTTCTATAACAGGAGCTTTGTATTCTCTGCACTTTGACCAGTAATCTCCACACGACCATTAAGGTTGAAATAAAGCTGGTTTCTCTATCTGGCAACGTAAGGTGAAACTAGAAAGACTGAATTTTAAATCTTTTATTCTATTTTATTAGTTTAAATCCCTCTTGCTTCACTGAATTTTCCTTAATCTACCTGTTATCTAATCAAAATTAGAGGTGGGGCATGATTATCTGTGAATCCCTTTCCATAGGTTGATTAAAAATAAAAGTACATCAAATCTGAAGCAGGTTAAGGAGAGCATGGAGAATGGTGGACCAGCAAACCACTTTTGTAGATTGTATGCCAAATGAAATGTCATTAAAATAGCTTTTTTCACAGCATTACAACACGAACCATGTTCATGGTTGTTCCAGAATACAGGCTGAATGAAGAATCTATTCATAATGCTGTTAACTCCTACATTTCATGGATTTACAAGCTTCTGAAATTTACCCATTTTGCTTCTAGGGGCTTTAACTCCAATTCTTGAATACCTTATATTTCAAGATGGTCTGAGTAAATAACAGACACACAGTATGTTTCACTTAATTATCTTACAGTTCTGTATACAAATTGACATATTTTAAAGCATTAAATAAGCACAAAATCTATAATTTTTTAAGTCTCCCCCAATTTTTGTGGCTTAACATTTTTAGAGGTAGCTAGAAAGATTTTTGCAAGATTTATGTAAAATTCATCACTATCTCTGTGATCAAATTTTGTGTGTTTTTGTTGATGCAAGTGCCCAACTCTAAAGGATTTTCTTCTCATTAGTTTCTTCTCCTGACATATTAGAGAAAACACCTTTAATAGGATAAAGTTCCTAATTTTTTCAAGAGAGGATACATTCTAGTTATAGTGTAAGTGTAAGGAAGTGACTTAGGGCACAGATGTATTACAGATTCTGTCTCTCATTCTTTCTTTCCTTGGAGAGTATATGCCTCTTAGTTCTAAAAATCTGAACCAAAAGACAATTATTAGACATTTATTCATCTATTATTAGATATTTCATCTGTTGTGTTTATTTGAAGTCTTGCTTTTTCCTATTCTTTTTGGGTGTTTTTTTTTTTTTTGTTTTGTTTTTTGGTTTTTTTTTTTTTCTAGAGGATATTGTAAGAAGCTTTAGAAATAAGCACCATGGCATCAGGTGATCTTGCAGCCAAGAGGTCAGAGGAGTGAACTGACATAGCATTTTTAAATGTGCTGCTTTGTCAGGAGGCTGACAGTTCTCCTGCTATGTACATAAAATCGCATATTGCTGTGAATGCTAACGTGGTTGTCAGGAGCGGTTTCGCCATTCTTTTTAGCCTGTGTCATGTAAGATTCCTTTAAGCAACTAAAAAACCAGCCATAATCCATTTGATTTTCTGTCTTCCCATGAGGAAAAGTTTTGACAGATGATAAATAGCAACTGCTGACAATCATCAATGTGGAGCTATCATGCTTTTACATTAAATACAAAAACAGAGTTGTAATGTCACCAGGGATAAGACTTTTGACACATAAGAGACAAATATATAATCCTCAGAACTAAATCACTATTGGGATCTGAGGAAGTGCAACAAAGCACAGCTGCTTTTAGAATCTCACAAAGTCAAACTAAAGCTAACTTTGATATCTGGAATTGTATGCATGTTCCAGTCTGGGATATCTTGCTGTTGAGCCATAGGCTGCTGTTATACATGCAAACATCAGTGAATGTACGTGCACAAAGCAGAAAGACACTGTACAGCACTGTCTTGTTTAATTAGGGCCAAAAAGGGACCAACATCAAAATAAAGAATGGTGCTTTTTTGAGCCAGGGCTAAAGTTGCCAGATCTTATCATAGTGAAAACCCAGTCACACGAGTCACACTGAAGTATTTTATTCTGTGCAACTTATTTCTTGCAAGTATTTTTGTCCGTTTGCTCATAAAAGATCAATTGTTAAAAATATAAATAGCAACTTTAAGTACTTTGTGCTGGCTGGCAGTTTTAGCAATAAAATCTGAATTAGACTTTTGTCTGACTGAGTGTTTCTAAAATTTTTCATCTCTCCAGATGGGGAAGTGTCATCAATGTAGTGGTACTTTTAGCACAGTCTCTCTTCTAATGTAAAGCATAATGTATTTTACAGCATTTTTCAAAACAGAAGTCATTAATATAGAACCCTGTTCTTGTAATTGCCATTTTAGTCTGTGTTTATTTCCAACATACACTGTAAAGTTTCAGTGCCATTCTTTACCCACCAAAAGCCAGAGAATGGGGAAAGAGGAAATGGTTTAGATAGAAATTGAGCAGTTGTGTGATAAAAGGAGGTACTCTATAAGTCCTGTAGTATCAGCATAAAGCAAAGAGTAGGACAGCTAGGTAAAACTGAATTACATAGAAGTTTTAATCTAGTTGAAACACATAGGCTAAGAAAATTCTGTCATAATATGATTTATTTTAGAAAAAAAAAAAGAATTTGTATGTTTCCCCTATGTTTTAATTATTCCATTCCACTTTTTCTAACACTACTTTTTATCTTGATTTGAAAATACAGGAGGATTAGAAAGAGTACCATGTTTATACCAGAGCACTTTTTGGTCAAAGAAAAATAATTTCAAATGATATTTTGTAAACTGTAAGTCAAAAGACAACACCTTTATGCATATGCCCTTTGATGCATTCACTTTCCTCCTCCTTTTTGTCACTCTCTGGCTGGGATTACAAAATTTTCTTGGGGTTTATATAGAGGACAAGCTGTGTGGCTGAGCTGGAGATATCTTTGAGACTGAGATATGAGATTGGAATGTTTTTTCACCACTGTGAGATGCCTCAAAGCTTCATAAGGCCCACTTGCCTAGAGGAACATGTTCTACCACAGCTGTAAGAGGAAAACCTGTCTTTATTACCATCCATGGGTTTCTACACCATAATTTCTGTCCTATGCTGTGACAAAGCTTTTTATAATGTGGAACTTCTCACTCAGTTGACTAACCTGAGGTAACTTTTGTCAGCTAATCTACCTCTGTTTACTGAGAATCACTGCTGTCTTGCTTTATCTCTACAATGGTCCCTGTTCCCATTTCAGGAACAGGAGTCTAGTGAGTTGCACACACTCCCAATGCAAAATTTTTGTATTAATTTCAGAGACCTATTTTATGTAGATATTATTATTGTGAGATTGCAGTATCCTTTTTGCTTTTAATATATGGTAATGAAAATGGTCCATGTATTAACCTCAGAAATGTATTTTATGTCTTGGACTTCCTAGATGTTTTAACTAGAAATGTTTACACTGAGTCAATAGAAAGGAAGTTTAGGGAGATAGCAGTCAATACCATTTGTATCTGTTAGATAAAAGCTGCTTTCATTAGTGTTCCATCATGTCTTAATGTGACAAGCTTGAAGTTAAGACAAGAAGGAATCTATGGAATGGATAATTTAAGCAGAAGTACCCAAGTGTAACAGACAGCAGAGAAACTGTACTTCCAGCTTGTGAAGTCTCAGAGGAAGAGTAGTTTTTCCATATAATAAACAGAACATCCACCATCAAATCTTCTCTTTCATCTTTCTGGGACACTGACTGTTTAATTTTAAAGAGACCTTGGGATCCTAAAACTGTGCTCAAAATGTCACAGTATCTGTCTTGCAAATCTTATAAAATTAAACTTTGGAATTTAGAGTTTTAGAAGGAAGCATAGTGAATATTCATTCTGCAATTTAGGACTTACTGAAAAATGTCTGGAACCATGGAGATGCAGAGCAATGTAATGAATAGCTTTAATGAACACATCAAATACAGATGATGAATGTACAGCTGAAATGGAGCTCTACTTTGTGCTGTTGGTTTTGATGCATTTTTCTCCTGAAGTGGACCTGCTAACAAAAGCATTTTGGCTTCAGAAAAACCAGAAGGAAAGTAAACTGAAGAAAAGTATATGATCTCCATATAATTTAATTTTATTTTAATATAGGCACTGAATACATGATTACTCTGATTTAAATTTATGAGAGAAACTATTTAAATCCTCAACAGCTCTACTAAATTCATGAGCTCCAGGTCTAAATAGCAATTTGTGTTCTTAAATTTTTATGGGTTTTTTTTCCTTTTCACCATCTAAGTAAATCTTAATCCAGGCAAAAACCTCAATGGATCTGTCTGGTGAGGGACCCTGGTCCCTCTGATAGTTTTTCTTCCTTCCATGAAAACACTGTGACTCCATTTGGTTAGCATCAGACAAATTAGCTGTGGAATTGTTAAGGAAACAGTTCTCCTTGTATGGCAGAAATAAATATTAGTGAAGTCAATCAAGATGGCACAATGCACACTAATAACAATAAAACAAATGTATTAATTGCTTTGTTTTCTAGAAGACAAGCAGCACTCTGTAATGCCTTAAGAGAAAACACCTGGGAAATGTAAGGGGCTTTTTGGGACATGTTATCAATCTACTCAGTATAGTATCAGCACTTCCTTCCACTTTTGCTCAAGAGCTGAAGTACATTGGACTGACCTATCATTTCTCTACATTTAATGTGGTTGTTCTTCTAATCTGTCTGCCTGAGTTTTTTTGTGTTTCTATCTTTTGTGGCACAGTTGCTAGTACCTAGAAGGAGCTTAGCTGGTGATTCAATTTCCAAAACTGAAAGAAATGTGAGACCTACACAGCATCATGGAAGAGTACTGATTTGGGTTTTTACAGCGACAATATTTTTTCATGAGAAAATATTGCCTTACTGTGTGTAGTAGCATTTTATATTCATTTGCTTGGCTGACCTTTTCTTGGAGACTTTTAGCTTATAGCCAAAAGGAAAAGAGCACACCAGACTACGTAGTAGTTTGTAAGTTAACATATTTTTTGAGACATAGGTGATTGGGTGAGAGTTCTCAGTCAGAAACAGAACAGAGAGGCATCCCAAATGCTGTGTTACTTACTCCACATTAGAGATCTCCCTTGATTTTTAATAGCAAGTTTTGGGAAGTCTTTAAGGTGGAAAAAACATATATATTCCTGCTAAATTCTTATGAGAAGTACTTAAAACTGATGTTTGCACTTCTAGAATGATCTTTCTCAAAAAAATTTAAATATGGAAATTGCTCTCTCCAGCTTGGACTCCTCACTTTAGAGGTCACTGTCTGTTACTATATACACACACAGGTGTTACAGAACCTTGAAGTCCAAGCAGAAAGAGCAATCAGTAGACTGGGCCTTTCTGAGTGGGAGAGAGGAGAAACAATTTCATTAATGATAGCAGGTATTTCAGAAAGGTGAGATTGTGTTTTTCACCCTCGCAATACTGTCCTCTCCCTAACAAGGAGGAGTTTTGCTTTGATCAGGTGTTACAACAGTGCTGAGAAGTCTTTCTGCAGGCTGTGTGACATGTAGCACTACCTGTGGTGTGCAGGGAGTTCTGAATGGGGCCCAAAGGGATGTAAGTGGGTTTGTGTGAAAAGCTTTAAATGCTTGTCATTAAATGTCTTAATGTGATGTCATGTAGGAGCTGATTCTCAGGGTCTCTGCATACCTGTATATCCCCCCACTGGAAGTTTTGGATGTTAGGCCCTTAAGCATTCTAGTAAAGCCTCATAGCTTGTCAGAAGTCAGCTCTGGTACCTGGATTTTTAATTTTTACATGGGTAAAAATGAAACAGTTTTTAATCTTGCTCCCCCTGCATTTCTTTCTCCCAGTTTCTGAAGAAATTAAAATAAATGAAAGAATGATTCTTAAAGGGCAAATATTTTTGGAGAGGGGAAGAAAAATGCTTTTTTTACATTTTTTATCTTTGTGCTTTTATTTTTCATCTTTTGTGCTTTTGTGCAATTTCTACTTTCTCATTACTCACTGTTTCCTTCTTCCACCTTACCTCTTGTTTTGTAACACTTTTATGCAAGTCTTTTTCTGGAGGCTTCCCCCAGGCTACCCTTCATCTCTCTAGAAAATTCTGTTCCCTTTCATTAGCATCCCTTTTATTTGATTCTCTGCTCCTTTATGTGTCCTACATATGTTTCAGTTCTAGTTCAGCTTTTTTTTTTTTTT
>VXAC01008315.1:509470-530421 GCA_013399225.1 Rhipidura dahli | reverse complement strand
TTTTTTTTTTTCTGTTGTATTGGGAATATTCTGTATGACTTGGTATAGGTGGTAGAGTTCAAGTGGTGTCTGTATCTAGCACCGGGTGACAGAGTTTGGTGGTTTAGGAGTTACAGTGGCAGTGCTGGGTTGATGGATGGACTTGATGGTCTCTTCCAACCTTGATGATTCTATAAGGCAACTAAATCAGAAGATGAAACATCTGATGCACAAAGTCCTTCTTTGAGGGTCTTTAGTCCACAGCAGGCTATGTCACTATAAAGACTGTAGTTAATTTTAATTGCAAGCACACTATATTAAAAAACCAAAACCACAAACAAAAAACCCTCAACACCACAAAAAACCCACACCATCAACAACCAAGACAAACAAACAAAAAAAAACCCTAAAAGAAACAAATAAAAACCACTCAACCAAACAAAACAATAATACAAAACCAAATAAAATACCACTGGTTTAACCAGCTTAACTTCATGATTAAAACAGCTTGACTTCACTGATACCTGATCTGGTTTTGACTTCTATTTTTACAGTCCAGTTCTAGATTTTGTCTACATATGTCAAGGTAGACAAACATAAGTAAGTGAAGGCTCCTTTGCCTGAGAGGTGCCTTAGTTTCCTGTGGTAAGGCTCTAGTCAGCTCCAATCCTAAACCTCTATAGCTGTTTTAATGTGGCATTCTGACAAATATAATAGGTCAACTGTATTGTGTTTGTTATAATGCCTTTTGAATCAGAAATTTGCTTATGTCACTCCAAGCTTATGTCAAACAAACATTCTCACTAGTATGAAGAAGTCTCCCTTGCTGTATTGCTTCTGGAGATATCATGTTTAGTTCTCAATTGAAAAAAAAATTAAAAATTATCAGTTAGGAGTAGAAAGAGATAAATCAAGAGAAGTCTTCATATGATTAATATCAAAAAACTGGTAGCTCTGAGATTCCAAATAGTAGACCAATACCTTTGTATGAATTCTAAATCATCTCAGTCTGGATTCTAGTTATGAGGGCTTCTACTAGAAATCATTATGGAATCTTTGATTTGCATTCCTCCTTCTGGTAAATCTATTCATAACATGAACATTATTAATCAAGAACTATTTTCAAGCTTTGTCCTATGTTCGTGCAATCAGAAATTGATTTCTGCTTCTCTGGAACTGAACTTCGAATTTCTGGTGCTTTTTTTCATTCATTCCTTGCTCCATTTCTGATTAAAATAAAGACAAAAGTTCGTAAAAGTTTTTCTGTTGCAGTATATCACTAGAAAAGTACTCTCAGTGCAGATCCAGGGATCTGTGAGAGCAGAACAACATGCTGAATGTAATCTTGGACTTGGCATATGCCAGGCATCCCCATCTCCCCTTTTACACTGTCCAGCCCTTAAACTCAGAAGTGAGCAATAGTGTGAAGGTTGTATCATCCTGTCCTGTTAATGCACTGGTATGTCTGGCAACAGGTATAGGAAACTAGAAAGGTTTGGCAATTGCAGCTCCTAATTTTCACTCATTCTTAGAATACACTGAGGGAATGAGAATGCAACCACTCTTCTTTTTCCCTGTGGAGACTCTGACAGGAGCAATACAAAAGATGTACCTACAAAGAAGTGCATTCATGCAAACATCCCTGAAGTATCAACACTGTTTTCATCACAAATCCAAACACAGTCCTATACTAGCTACTGTGAAGAAAATTAATTCTATCCCAATCAAAACCAACACATATTTTATTTACTTTTTTTTTGTTTTTTTTTTTTTTTTTCCCAGATGACCAACTAAATAATTTGATTAGGCAAAACTACTGTGTGGTAGATTTCTTTCCTTCTGTCATTTTGGTTTTTGTAGTCTTTTGGAATATTTTCTCTAGAATTCCTGTATGTAGCACTGCTATATCTAGCACTTCAAGTGTGTAAAATGAGAACACTGAGTTGAAAACTCATCTTTTCCTTTTAAAGGGGAATATAGTCAAATCTGAAATCCCTGCCATTATTAGAAATGCATAAGTACTAAAAGGAATGTGCTTTCAAGGGTACTTAATATTTAATTCTAGTCTTAAAAGAGGAAATAAGATGTCTTAGTTGAAATCACTGGCTGGCAGTCCCACTTTTCAACATTTTATCTGAAATATCCTTTTGAAGACAGCTTCTAGATCTTACTTATAAAGAGGTAAATGCATGCAGTGTCGATGACAAGCAAAAATCCCCAAAGGAGAAGATGAAAAATGAGTGTGCCTAGTTTACATTGTTTCTTCTATTGCAAAATCCTAACAGGGAGATGGTTATTGGTTGTTGGATGAGCTAAGGAGTGTTGAAAACTTTAGTTGATTATGTCTGCCTCCACCATCAGCTGTCTTTGTGACATCAGGTCTATAATGATAGATGTTTTAAAGGAGACAGTCTCAGTCCAAGGAAACTGAAATAGGCTTAAAAACCACATTTCTGTCTGACTTTGTTGTAATGCTTCTACATTAAAATATGTAAGTTGATTATAACTGTGTGGGTGTTGTAAAATATGCCTTTCTAAACCACTTGCAGGTGGTAATATATCACCCATGTCTCTGGGTCTCTAGAGTATTTCACTAATTACTTTTCCAGAAACACAGAGGTCAGCTGTCTGTTACCTTTTATTACTACCTACTTGAGCAACAGCTTTGAATAGTTGTCTGGAAAAAGAAAGAATGAGTAAAGAAGTTTAAAACCTGGAGGGAAATATGTTTTTTAAGTATTTGATCCTTGGTTCAAAATGTAAGCCATAAATGCTGCAGGAAGCAATATGGAAAATATGGTAATTGAGAGAAAACGAGAAAAAACAGGCTGGAGTGGAGAGGAGAAAACTCTGTTTTACCTCCAGTTATCCTGCTATGTAATAAGCTTTTTGTCTAGTGGGTAGGCAAATCTAGCAATGAACATATTGCTATTTGTGGTTCTATAACAAGAAGTGACAAAAATATATGAAATTTCTGATATGTTGCATAACTTCTGTTCCAAATTGCATTAGTAATTTTTAGATTTAACTTTGTGCTTCCTCCAGAGCCAAAAGGCAAATTAAAGTACTGATTCACTGTGGGTTTGTTTGGGGTTTTTAATAATGATGTAAAGCTAATTTACATGTAGTGATGGATCACTGTGAGTGTTACAGGAGAAGCTCTTCCCACCAACACTTCCCTCTTTCAATAGAGAGGACCCGTAAGGAAAAAGTGCTTCCAGTCTCTCTTGCTCCAGAAATCCATGTGATTTTGGTGTAATATTCTGACAAGTCGTTGATTCCACACTGAGGCTTGCTGAGTAAATCCTCTGAGGTGTTGAGTGTCCTGAACAGCAGCCAAAGGATTCCTGCCCTTCACAGGAAGTGCTCAGGGTTGTGCTATGGCTCACACTTTTTTGGCCTGGGGTGTGCATTGCTGAGGACTTCACATGACAGTATAATTATAATAAGGGTTTACAAACTAATATTGTAACTTTACAGTTCATTTCTATGAAAATATCAGGAACACAACACTGATCTTTAATTTTTATATGATATATAACAAAATATTCATTAAGCAATGGTTTAAGGCTCTGAATTGCATAAAGCATAAGTAGGGAAGGGATTCTGCCATCATCATCAATATGTAGATTGGATTAAGCAACATATAGATGGTTATCAGGGTAAATCTTATCCATATGAATGGGTCCCTAATGTAATAAACATAACATGTTGTAGCCTCAGCTAATGTAAATGAGATTGGTGGTTCTGCTGATTTACACCAGCTGAACATTCACCCATATGTTCAGTAGTAAATATTTGTTAGATCAGCCCATAAATAATATTTTATTTGCAAGTGTACATGGACACAATCATCTAGACTCTAAATGAAGCTTAACACATGAATGATGAAAAGGTTTCTCCTGCAGAGGCAAAGATAAAAATATATTTTTGAAAACAAGTTGGTGTTACTGCCAACTTCTCTTGTCTGTCTCTTCTTTCATGCTGGTGCATGAGTGTATCTTCAGCATGAAAAGTAACTCTTGTTAAGTTTGCCCCCTTTTCTTTTATGACTTTTTCTAGAAATCTAATGTTTGTGACTCTTGAACCCAGGATCACTTGGAGTGAATATATTCTCCAAAGAACTGAGGCTAGACTGTGATGGGAGAAGAGACTTATTGTCTGTGTCACCTGTTGGATGTGTCAGGCTCAGAGAGTCTTTCTCATTCAGTATCACACCAGATTTGATAATGGAGAAATTAGCTGAAACTTGGGAACAGAAAATCAAGCTTTAACTCTAGAATATGAAATAACCAAATTAGCAGCTTCTGGAAGTGGAAAATTGTGTGGTTATTTCCCTTCGCTTGCTTTGTCTGTCCTCAAACTTTTTCCAGCCTTTATGGTTGCAAAAGTCTCAATCATGAATGCCAACAGTTCAACACAGATTTACAGTGTTTGTGTTTATGATAGCTAGAAACATTGCAATAATACACTGAATATCAAGTGTTATTGTTTCTCATGTTATTTTCATTGCCAAGGATATTCATTTTTTCTGTAATCTATATGATATCATGCAGGCAGATGTCAACTGCTCTGTTGTTTTCTTATTTGGTCTGCAAGTAGGAAGTCAGCATTTTCCATCAGGCTACAGTTACTAAGGGAGCAATCTTAAAATATCTGGGGATGGATATGCAAATAAGGCAGAGCTGTGTTTGCATAGTCTAGACTGCTAATAATTTGGAAAGCATGTAGGCATGACTAATGTGGAAAGGAAATTCTTCCAAAACTTGAGCCATTCAGATCAAGATGAGTACTTTCATAACTGATGAAAAGCGTTGTTGTTCTTATGCTAACAAATGTTGTTCCTGAGTACTACCTAAATGTTACAGGCTAAAGCTGATTTTATTTCATAGGATCCACTGAGCAGCCATCAGATGGTTATCTGTATTGTAGTTAAAATTTGTCAGTGAACTCTTTTCAAAGTGAAAATATCAAAGGGTTTTTCACAGCCTTCAGAGAGATCTAAACTTCAAGTATTGTTTTTTTTTTTTTTTGCCAGCCTTGAAGTGGATCCAGAACCTCAGTTGTTAACTTGAAACTGATTTCTATAGTTCAGAAATATTTCTGAAACTTTACATGGTAATAAAAATGTCTTACAACCTCAAATATTAAATAAAACACTTCTTTTTTTGTTGATCTGGACCAAATACAAAAGCTTATGCCATATGTTGGAAATTATTTCTTCAATTTCAGGTGTTATACTATGCTATTACTTGTAGCATTTAATTAAAATTATTGCTTTCATTAGAATCAAAGAGGTTACAGATGGTAAAACTACTATATCACCAAGCACATCTCCCTTTTAAAATGGTAATATTATATAACAACAAGGTGGCCCATATTATTTCTGTACTACCACTGAGATTAAAAGAAAAAAATGTACTATAACAATGTATGTGTTAACCTGTTTTATAAGATTGCTGCAATTTGGTTATCAAATCTAGTAAGGTTACTTTTGATTTTCTTTTCCTTTTAACAAACTGCCAGGGTATAAAAACGTATTTAAGCAAAAAGAAAATCCATTTCATGATGTGCATTGTGCAAATGTTTGGCTACAAACAGCATTTTAACAGATATCATCAGAGAACTGAGTTACATATCTCAAAGATGGTCCCAGGCTACAGAATCAGTATCAAAAAGTAGTCTCTTTTTTGAAGTATTTGGATTTTTAGATCTTTGGCTTTGATTGATGCCTCAACTAAAAGTTAAAGTGCTTAAGTAGAAATTCAAATATGATTCATCGGATAACCTACATGATTATTACTTGATAGTTTTTTTTTTTATTATCTAAATGTATTTTAAATAGAAAGCTCTAACATTAGGTGCAGCATAAGTAGAAAATTAATATTGTGATACACTTGTTTTTATCATAGATATTTCTAGGGGTATGTAGTTCATATATGGCTGAGTCCTTCTCTTTAATTTTACCACTGCCAAAGAAATTTCTCTAACTTAATTCAGTTACTCCAGCTTTTACATGTGGAATGGAAAAGAGAATGAAGACCTTTTTCACTTTGCATTACCACACTAGTTAATGTTTGTAATACACTACTATATGTGATGTAAGTATTTTCCTTGAGCTAGCATTTCTTTATGGAGACAAAATAGTTGCAAAATTAACTTAAAAAGAGATAAAAAGTAGATCCAGAAAGCCTCATGGTGGGATCTGCTTATGGGGATGTGCTTTGTCCTGACACAAACTGTCTCAGCCCTAAGGACCAGTCCAACACAGAGGATGCACCAGTTGTACCATCCCTGCCTTGCCTCATGACTGCTCCATTCTGCTCTGGTCTCCTCTAACCGAGCCCTGTCGAGGACAGTGGTGATTTACACCTGCCCTGGTTCTGCTGCCATGGTCTGTACAGTACCTTTGGATACTGAGAGCACCTTTGGGTTTGAGGCACCTGTGCTCCCTCCCTGCATGAGCCATCAGCTGGAAGTGTCTCAAAACCAACAGCTGTAAAACATACAGCACATGCAACTGGACATTTTGGGGTCTGGCAGCTGGAGATGGTGATGGCCATGTCAGGAGCTGTGCTCGGTGTCCACTGAGGCCCCAGGGTGAATTAGGTGCCCTGAGTTCAGCACTTCCTCTTCGTGGTTTTGTTTCTTCCCCATCCTGGGAGGTTGCATTTTCCAGCATCTCCTGTGATCTGCTGCTGTTTAGCTGAGGTACAGGCTAGGACTGTGTGAACTGCTTGTAAATTGTGCACAACTAACAAGCCATGGGTTTACTAACCGTGTTCTGCTGCTCAGGCTGCATGGAAATAATAATTTAATATTAAAATACCTCTGGATTTCTTATTCTAGGTATAAGCAAAATATTATTTAACTGGTGCACGTATTTATTTCTGTAGAGCTGTGGTGCTTTTTTTGTGAAGGGTCCAAAATAACCATATATGAGGTAAAGTCTCCCAGAGGGCATATAATGTACAGTGAGGTGGTGTTTGAACTTGCTTTGTTATTGTGAAATTTACCTATGTCACACCGGAGAGACTTGAGCAGGGGAGAGATTACACACAGTGTTTGAAGAAAAGAAAAGGTAATACATTTTGCAAATAACACCTCTCTGTGTGGGGGTTTAAGTGCATCCTTAAGTGCATATTGGTTAGATAATACGACCTAAAAGTAACTTTGCTTCTCTTTGTGGGAAAAGTAGAAGTGAGCTGAGACTGTGAAAGAAAAATATAAGAAGGGAATAAACATTTTCTATGCAATTAAACCAAATACAGTTGAAGCTACAGGGAAATTCACCAGTTAAAATATAATAAACAGTCTTGAAGTCTTTAAATTCCCACAGGAAGGGATTGTTCTGTTAGAGGAATTCAGTATTATTAAGTGGAATTCACCCGACAGGGCAGGAAATCCCCTGTAGGACAAGCAGAAGTTTAAAGCTCAAGGCTGTGTATTGAACTATGTGCTTTTCTGTTAAAGAGAGATTATTAAAGTAAGGGAAATATAAGGCAGTAGCCCTTCTCTTGTTATCCAGGCATGGTATGCGTCCTGCTTTTGCCCCTCATTAGTGGACTTATCACTTCTTAGCCACTGAGGAATTGGAAATATTTCCTTCTTACTGAAAAAATCTGAGAAAAGAAACAAAAAAAGTTCCTTCTTAATAAGCATTGTAGGATTGATTAAGAAGTCTAGTGAGATGAACATTCAGGGGCAATGCTAGGGCTCATGAAAGCATGAATGGGACAAAGATGCTCTCCTTGGACTTCCGTGGCCCTACCCCAGGGATACTCATAAGCCTTTGGTGCAATGATAGTGGCCAGAACACGTATCACAGATGCCTGTATGTGTGTAAGACATATTTGTTAGCACATATAATGGCATTAGTATTGGCAGAAGAAGCTGTCAGGGACTTCAGAATGACAGGGTACAAATGTCCCAGTGGAATCAAGGGGTGCTGAGACAGGAAGCAGCAAAGGCCAGAGAAAACATCTGTTACAAACAGTAATACAGGGGATGGAGAAAATAGTGTGGGAGGCAGAGGCACATATGCCTTGCTGCCAGGCATGCTGAAAAGAAGCTCACATGTTGGATATCACCCCCTGCCCTTCGATAGGAAAGGAAAAACAATGCAATCTGCCACAGCTGCAGAAAGCATCAATAGAAACAAAACAGCTTTAGGAATGGAGATTCAAATAGCTAACATAGAAAAGCCTGAGACAGTTACCTGCAGAGGAAGGAAGGGCAGAGTTGGGGAAACACAAATTAAGTCCATGTCTGTAGAAGGACTTAGGAAGGTTAAGGCAAATCAGCTGAAACTGAGTCCTCCATGTGGATCTTCTCATTCTGGAGTGAAGCAGCCATAAAGTTTAGCTGCACTTCACACAGGAGTGGGAAAACTGTATATTAAGCATCCTGTTTTCAGGCTTTCACCTGAGCTGCCTTTCCACAGTGTCCTGTAGTCAGAAATTACAGTGTGAGTATAGTTTGCACTTTCAAGTCACTTCTGAAGGAAGTGTCACAGGTAGCAATGTGATAGGCAGAAAGGGTATGCAAATTGCCCAATTAGATGTAACCTACTATTGAAAAAACTGTTGCAACAGCAACAAAATGCAGCACAAATCATCCTGCAATGTAAGAAAGCAAATTCAAAATCTATTCTACAAATGCATATATAATATACCTGACTTTTCACTTTATTTATTTGGACACTGGAATTCTTCAGGATCTCATGAAACATACAGTTCTGAAACATGTCTATGAAGGTGTGATGGATAGGAATATAGATAAGAAAATTGTCTTTATTTCCTGTTCCCAGTCACATGGAGCATACAGGCATCAGTTACAGATTTTCACCCTGAACTGCAATTCAGGTCAGTGTCAGTTTGGTGGAGACTTATACTGTGCACTGTCTGATTTTAAATCAGTGTGGTATTGAAAACAATATATAGCCATGGGACTGTATTTGGAAATTAAAAGTCACTGGTGTCTAACAAGTGTAAGTGCGTAAGAGTACAACACTCTTGTCTCCCTCACTTGTTTCCTTCCAGTATCAGAGGCAAATGATAAGACTCAGCATATTTCTAAAGGTGTGGAGCATCATTCAGTTTCAGACTGAATGTCTTTATTTTATTCTGTCTAGCCAGTAGCATCTAGATTTATCTCCTGTGCTCTGGCCTAAAGGTGGAGCATGTGAATGTATTCCTTCTCTGTCTTCTGAAAAAGTTTCATCCACCCACTAGTGAGAGAAATAAATTATTCCTTCTCTTTGAAGCATTATATTTTACTCACCATTGTGATGTCTGGCCACTTTCTGGAAGTCAATTGAGTGTTGCACTAAAGCCTGGTGTGTGGAGGTCCCGTTGCCTGTTTATGTTTTCACGGATACTCCTCTAAGAAACATGCATGTTCTGTGTCAGCCCACACCCATGCAGTGCCAGAGACAGGATTCCTGCAGAAGGGGTGACGTGGTGTTCCCCTTAGTGTTAGCAATCTCACTGATGCATTTTGCTTACATCCTGAGGGTTAACATGGTTCCTAATTTTGGTATCATGAAGTAATTCTCCTGGAGATCAGACTGTTCAGGTCAGATGCGTGGAGTTTGTTGTGCCAGCCTTGCTCAACAGCAGGAGATGAGATGCTTGTCCTGAAATCACCCCCTAGATCCAGTAAATTCCTTCCTGTCACAGGGATATAGGATACCTGTTCTCTAAATCTCCCATACTTGAGAGTATAATATCTTTCATTTTATTTCATTTTTACCTACAGAAATAAGTCATAAGTCATGAAGAAGTTTATGATGTGTGTGGATGTGGAGCTCTTGTTCCATGGAGCACTTCCAGACTAAGCAGCTATTTTTATATGATTGCTTGAGATTTTGGGGGACTATTTGATGATCTGTGTGACCTCTTCTAATCTTATTATAATCATTGTTGCTCTCTGCTTTTCCATGCTTTTTGCTGGTTGCCATGGAGACATCCTACTCTCCCTTCATTCTTAAGTGAGAGAGCAAGCCAAAGCAGTGTCTCTGATCTCCCTCTCTTTCTCACCTTTTTCCCTCTCTCACACTTTCTGGTTGTCATTGGGAATCACGTCAGCTCCTTTTCTTCATCTCCGAAAGAAGCATTGATGCCCTCTTAGCACCAGTATGTTCGTTCAGCATTTTTCACTGTTCCCTGGAGAGAAGTGTGGCAGCACAGTCTGCAACCAGCGCCAGTGAGACTTTGCCAAAGCCAGGCTTGCCCTGCTCAGACTTGCAGATTACCCAGGATCTGTGTTGCAGGCCTTGAAGAGGCACAGTTTGAACACCAGTAATCTAATTTGGGTGTGCTCCCACCGAGCACCCCTTGCTGGTGTTTAGCAGCATGAAGACTGGACGCTGTATTAGTTTGCCACAGCAACAATAAGGGACTCTTGAGCAGAATAACATTTGAATGTCTATGGCTAATTTAGAAAGAGAAAATCAGATGCTTTTAAACACTGCAGATTAAATGCAAGTTGTTTCCAGGGAATGTGTATGGAGTGCATTTAAATTTACTTTTTATTGTCTATTTCATAAATTATATTCATTTACAGGATAAATTGAGTGGATTAGGAATGGAATCATCTGTAATTAACTGGGTGCTAGCTACTTAGGAGGGCACATACAGCTTGTGTTATTAAACAGCATCATGTCAGATTTAATGGATGTCATTACAGCAGTACCTCAGGGATCTCTGCTTGGACCATTGTTATTTATGTTCTGTGCAAATGAACTGACAAGCCAGTGCACTGATTGTAATGTTCATTTTTATTCTGATGACACAGTCATGACCTGAGCTCCTAGTTTCTTGAAATTGTCCTGTAAGTATTTCTGAGAGCTTAGAAATGGTTAATTCTCAATGAAGTTGCTTTAGGCAAAACTAAGGCAGGTGTTCTGACTAAAGTAATGCCCTGCTGGGACAAGCTACTGTTGGTGTTAAGGAAATCTGAAACTTTCGCATGGGAGGGGCAGGTAGGGAGGAATAAAATATATGAATCCCCTATTCTCTACAAAATTGACACATTTTGTCTTTCTCATAATATTCTTTTATTGTGAACAAGGAAGATTTTCTAGTTTTTTTTAATTGATTTTGTAAGATGAATATAGCTGCTAAATATGAATCTACAGGAGGATTCAGAAATGATGTAATGCAAACATATTTCAATTTGTATTGTGCTGGTTTGTAATTTTCTGTTCATTTGTTGCCTTGAAGCTTTTAGACCGTGTTTTCTCCTCCCATTTTTATCAGGAAGAAAAATAGTGTGCTCCTTTTTCAAGCATCTGTGAATCTCTAGATGCTGGAAATCTTCTTTTGATAGTGCTAATTGCTTTTTATTCAATGATAGTGATAAGACTTATATGGATCATCTGCTGATATATCATCTCTTGGGGAAAAAACCTGGAGGTTGGGTCCAGATTCTGCCCTCGGGTTTGGATTAAGATTACCCTCGGGGACAGTAGGCAAGTGCCAACAAGTCTTTATTTCCGCCTACAAATTGAACTACAAGGCACCAGAGACAAAATGAGGAAGCTGAGCTAATGCTTCTGCTCTGGAAAATTGTGTTAGTAGATGTGATAAAATTGAGGGTTTGACATGGCAAACGGAATTCAGTGTACAATGAAAATGACTGAGCAAAACGGGTCAGAAGGTGATTCATTCAATAGAAAGTAATCATCAGAGTATGGTCATAAGTTGCCTGTCAATAGGCAAATGAAAAACGACTGGAGTTTCTTTTGTTGGCTCTGCTCTGCCTGATTGCCTGTTAGTGGGTCACTGTACTGACTGGGGACTCGAGGGACACTGAGACATCCCCGTGAGGGGCACTGGCCCCAGGGCAGCTGCCAGGGCCTGAGAAGGATGGGCTGGGGAGCACAGGGCTGTGCTGCCCCCCTGGCTCTTCTGTACAACCCCTCCACACACATCCCTGAGCACCTCAGTGGAAGTGCAAGAGGCCTTTTAACTGGTCCCCACCTACAGGGATATTCTCCTTTCCTTAGCTTTTTTGTTGGTCTCAGAAACATAATCTCTGTTTGTTTTCTTTTTTCACTGGATTTCAGCACTTCAGCTGCCAAGTGAAAAATGAAAGTGCAAAACTGACTGGAAGCACCAGTTCTGTGAAAAAAACAAGGGTTTTCTCTTCAAATTGCCACAGAGAAAAATCTCAGTGTTTAGGTACAGTCTTGTCTAGAGCTCATTCAGATGAGCGCATTCTGCATTTTACTTTTCCTGGGCCCTAAATCTTGTCACTGCTTAAAAATAATATATTTTCCTGATTAATTTTTTGATGCCAGTTTATTGTATGTACATTTCACTTCTTAGCATTAGTGTCAATTTGAATTTTTAAGTCACCAGCATGGTCCAGTTGTCCAGTTCTTTGAGCCTATTTACTGTTCAGTTAATGATATCATGCTCTTCTGTTCTTTTTAACACATGATTGTACCCTTTGGGAAACAAACAAAAAACCCTCCTAAAAAGTACTCAAACAACAAAAATAATGCATTAAAATTATGTGCTTTAATTCTTTTAAAGCTGTCAAAGTGTTATTGAGGCTCTTTAGGTGGTTTTGTTGGACTTTTGTCATGAGCTAGCCTTCCAAAACCTCCAGGAAAGACAGAAACTGGAATCAATTTCTTTTCTTCTAAGATGACAGCAATAGACTTTTCCGTATGCTTAACCAGTAAATACTATAATATCTTCCAAACGTGGTTCATATGGTTATTTAAAGCAGAACTATGGTTGTTTTAATATGGTTATTGTAGCCATACATTTTGCTTTTATGAGTTTTTATATAGCACTATTACTTATATGCTAATCTTAAGGATATTGTTATAATTTGTTTTATGTTTTAAGTATTATAGAGGCAATTGCTAGTATCGCTACAGTGAAAGGTCTTATGAGCATCACATCTGACAAACAATTGCTTGCTGCCAGAAGCCCAATGAAACAGCTATACCCAGGGATACAAATCACCTTTACAGACAGTTTATTTACAATTTCTTCAAGCAGGGAAAACCACCTAAAATGCATTATGTAGACAGAATGCATTTCAAGGTTCTACGTTTATGTGCTTGTGTGCTTGCAAAATTTGCAGGCTACTGAACAAAAGGTGCTTGCCTATCATGACCATCATAGGCACGTTCTTCACAGTAGCTTTGCTTAGCCTTTTACCAACCATCTGTGTCATTTCATCCTTTTTTGTGCAAGTCCCATGGAAGGGATGGGAAACTATGCATGCTTTAGAGGTTCCTTGGTTTTTTCTGTGTCATGCTCGGTACTTTATTTTATTTGTCTCGTTCTAAAAGCAAAGTGATACATTTCCTTTGAGAGGGACACTCAGAGGCAGCAGTGACAACTTGCTTTTCTAGGCAGAGTCCTACAGGGGCATTAATGCCAGTAAGTCCTGTGACAGGAATACATTCCTTATCCTGGACATTAATGACATATGTGCTTTGTCAAGTCTTGTCATCAGATTCACTGGGGACACATATGACAATGACTTCTTAATTTTTGCTTGTGTCTCTAGGAGTGATAAATTATATTTCTCCCTTCCCTTACCATTTTGAATTTTGTGAGACAAACAATTTGCTGCTCATACTGACTGGCTGGGAATTTGTTATTGTAAAGATTGCTGTTGCTGGGTGTTAATTTACAAAGATGGTAGATCTTGAGACCAGTTCAAAAATTAATTTTTTAGTGAAGTGCATTGCATTCAGGCAGCATAGCTTTGCAGATATAGGCCTCTTTCAAAGAGACCATCTCACAAAAAAATCAGGAGCACCTCACTGTCAGTATTATAGGAATAAACTAGGAGATTTTTATCTTTCTGAATGAATATTTAAGCCCATGTGTCATACATGCAGTTTCAACACTGGAGGATGCCCACTAAGAACAGGAAATTTCTTAGGAGAAATTACTTGAATTCTCACAAGAGAGAAAACATTAAATCACATTGTCCTAATGTAAGGTTTTATTCACTGAATTCATAGTTTAAAAGCATGCAGGGAAAGATGAACACTGCTAATTTCACTTGCAGGGTTATATTTTGAATGCTCTTTGACCCAGAAAACATTGACTAGAACAGGACAGAGAGCTGACATAGACAGAAAATTGTCATAGCAGGTTTTTCACAGGTGGTGCAACCAGACAGGTTTGCTTGCCAATTATGCTACTGTGTTACACTAGCCACTGCCATGCCCTATAAATATTTGTGCTGTTTAATTTTGAAAATTTAAACTCCTAAGTTCAGGTTTTCCAGGCTGAGTCTCCTATTGAGATGAGGTTTGAGGATTTCTTAGGACTCCACTCTGAGAAATTGTGATCTTCAGAAACTGCGGGTTTGCATTCATATCCTGCCTAACTCCTCTAGGACACAGCGCTAAATTTTTAGACACTCTACAGTGTGTGGTCTCTTCAGCTAATAGTTTCAGTGCTATCAAAACATCTGTGTGTGAATTACTGAAAGGAAATTAAATTGAATTATAATTATCACAGCCATTTATACCCTAAATTAGTTATCTAGCTATTCACAGAGAGGTCAAGAAGCCAATGTACTGAACAGTAGCAGGCAGTAAGTGCCTTACCAGGGTAAATTTTAATTGCTGACAGTATTGTGGTGCCTGCAGACAAGAGAAAAGGGATACTACCGAGCTGGTGTCCTTTTTGTGTAGGAAAGGAGCCATAAGAATGGTGGTAGTAGGTGAGCAGTAACAGGAAAGTGGCAGACTCTAACAGGCCCACTTTGATACATTTGGGGCTTGAGATATAACACAGATGTCACATTTTAAAATTGAAGCACAAATAAATGGGGTGAGATTTTATATAAACTCTCACAGAATAATGTAGGAAGGTATGTTTGGAGATCATCTAGTCCAGTAGCCCTTGCCAAGGCAGGGTCACCTAAAGCAGGTTACCCAGGAACCTGGTTAAGTAGGTGTTGAATATCTCCAGACAGCCTTCCTGGGCAGCCTGTTCCAGTGCTCTGCCACCCTCAATGGAAAGAAGGTCTTCCTCATGTTGAGGTGGAATGTCTTGAGTTTTAGTTTGTGGCCATGGCTCCTCATCCTATTGCTGGACTCAACTGAAAGAGTCTGGCACCATTGTCTCAGCACCCACCTTTGAGATATTTGTCTGTATTGATGAGATCCCCACTCAGTCTTCTCTTCTCTAGACTAACCAGTCCCAGCTCCTCCAGCCTCTCCACCTAAGAGAGAGGCTCCCGACCCCTCATCATCTTTGTGGCTCCCCTGGACCCTCTCCTTGTCTTTCTTGGACTGTGGAGACCAGAATTGAGCACTTTACTCCAGATGTGCCTCACCAGGGCCAAGTAGACAGAAAAGACCACCTCCCTTCACCTGCTGTACACACTCTTCCCAACGCACCCCAGGGTCCCACTGCCCCCCAGACTGCAAGGACACTGCTGGCTCATGGGCAGCTTCTCATCCATGAAGAGTGCCAGGTCCTTCTCAGCAGAGCTGCCCTCTAGCAGGTCAGCCCTCAGCCCGTACTGGTGCTTGGGTGCTTCCTTCCCAGGTGCAGGACCCAGATTTGCCTTTGTTGTACCTCATCAGGTTTCTCCCACCCAAGCCTCCAGCAGCCTGCCCAGGTCCCCCTGAATGGCAGCACAGCCTTTAGGGGTATCAGCCACTCCTCCTGTTTCATATGCTTCAAACTTGCTGAGGCTGCATTCCATCGCTGCATTCAGCTTGCTGATGAACACATGGAATAAGACGAGACCCAGTATAGACCCCTGGGGAATGCTGCTGACCACAGGCCTCAAACTTGCTGATCATCTCTGAAACATTGTCTCACTGGCTGGGCCTCTACACAGCCACACACAAAAGCCAGACATGGTTTCTGTATGAATATAGGCACCGAGATAAAGGTTTCCCTAAGTGTGATCCCCATATGTGTTAAGCACCCAGTTCAAATTTATTATACAAGCTAGAGAAAGACTGCATGCTGAAGTACCTAGATTATTACTCAGGGATCGTTTGTAACACTTTTACATCTCTCTGATGAAAATACTTGACAAAAGACAGCTCTTCTTTGGAAGAACTATGTTATTGCTAAGTAGAATGTCTGTGCTTTGTAGCTTGGGAAAGCATGAGTCTAAAATACTGATACTATATAAAACAGCCCTGTCACCCATATGACATGGATGCCACTACATGTTCTCCACCAATGATTGATGTGACAAACTCCATATGTTAAAAGGAGGCTGAGGAAAATCTTTTTTTTCCCCCAGATGGAAAAAATATGTAACTGTGGTACACAAACACTCTTTGCAGAGCTTCTCTGTTTCCTCAGAAGTAATAACGTATCTAAAAATAAGACTGGGATCTGGAACAAGAAAAATGTCACAGCCTACCACCGCCCTAGTTTTCATCACAAAAGAAATGTAGACATTTAAGGGTGTCAAGGGAAAGTGGATTTTTATTTATAGTAATGATTCTTCTTATTATTCAGTACAATTATCTGGAGAGAGAATAAGGAAGAGTGCTCAAGGTACTGCTATCCAAGTAATTAACAAAAATATTTCGAACATACACAACGACTGGCAGATCATTCATCAGTTACTATTTAGGGAAACTCTTCTCAGTAGTTTAGCCACATGGGTTTGTGGCTGCACCTTAAGGGAGCCCCGTATTTAAAGAAAAGTAAAATAATTACAATTGCTAGATAGGAATATTTAATTATTACTAAATGAAACAATACAAGATAGATAAAGCATTTTATTGTTAAGGGATCAATGAAGATATCTTTGGTTACAATGTCTTATACAAGATTTTGGTTTGTGGAATTTTTTGCTGCAAATTTTCAAAAGAGAATATACCTGATGGGGTCACTGTTTCTAGATAAAACTGTTGTTTTTAAATGCAGATTTCTAAAACTTCCATATGGGTTTCTGTAAGAATTTTCTAAAGTTTCTATATGGGCAAAGAAATGTCGTTCACTTGTTGATGAATGGTAGGTTACCAATTGATATGTTATCTTCATATATACATCATCCTATAATTGGGAAGAAATATATTATCATTAAGCCCTTAAAGCTAAAAATACCCAACTCTGTTCAAAGTAAAAATTTAAAGAACAATTTTGTAACAGAAATATTGAGAATTGCTGAAATGCACAATGTCTTAATACTCATTACTTTATCTGTGTACTAAGATGATCTGATGAAAACTCTTCTTTTTACATTTTATTTATTGGATACAGACATCTTGCAATTCACTGAAAAGCATTTTAGAGCAGCCAGTATTTTCAACCAACACCATACAGAAGCCTTAAAGCATTTAAAGGGGGCAAAGTTGAGGGTTTTTTTTTTATTTCCAAGGAAGAAAATTTGCTGGTAACGTTTTTCAGTTACAAGAATTCTGCACTGTATTTGAGAATGTAGAATATTTCTAATTAGTTTCAAGAATTCTTTTTGTAGACTTAAAACCAAAGGTTTGCAAGAAGAGAAGCATTACAGATTTAATACAAAACCTTGGTAACAAGATGATTGACAGTTATCCTTATTTTAAATCTTTACACTGTTTTACATACTTGTGTTTTCTACTAAAGCATAAATGTTTAAAAGAGTCTGTTTCCAGTAAATAAAAATCACGATCACAACAGCTGCTGGCCTGTAAGAAGAGATCATATCTTGGTCCCTTAGAAGTTGCTAGTTGGTAGTTTGCCTGTAGCCAGTCTTTTCCTGTTTCACAATTCACTGTATGTTTATAGTTTGGAGTGAACAACTACTGTCAAGTAGTCTGCAGGGTGCACTCATATGCACATTCTCTCAAAATAAATAATAAAGTTTCAAGTATTGAGTAAGTCAGAAAGCTGTATCTTAGCTTCTGCGTAAGTACAGTTGGCAGTATGTAAGTTTGGTGTTTATAGCTATGATTATTTGATACTTTTGGGGTTAGTAATTTCTCAGCAAACACTGGGCTTCAGAGAAGTCTGGGAACTTCCTTAACTCTAGGAACTTTCTAACCTTCATTTCATTAACTAAATAAACACTTACTATAAATTCTCTTCAAAGGATAGCCAGCATAAAATATGGTAATCTAATAAACTGAGATAAGAATAGGAACAACTTTTGCAAGAATCTTCAGCCTTCTTCTGTACAAGGGAAGAAATGGCAAAATTTCTGAGCTGAAAGGAAGAACTCGTGTGTTAACACACAGGCAAGTCTTCGCACAGAGAAATATCCCTGAAAAAAATCAAATTTTCAGAACTGAGAAAGTACCATCTACACCAAGAGGTCAAGAGATTTGGAGGGAACATGATTGTTAGATCCTCAACCTAAATTATCCCTGGCTTGTCCTGTTTCCTTCTACAAATAGTATTACACATTTATTCCTTTTTTAGTATGTTCATTTGCATTGGTTTCAGTCTCTTTCACTCCTTTCCTAACTTATTTTAGAGCTTGTGCATTTCTCACAGCTGGATAACAAGCAGGAATCCCATTGCAGACACAGTCCATGCTGATGAACAGTAATTCTATGCATGAATCATGCAGTGAAGCATATGAGAAGAAAATTTCAATAACATTCTAGTTTTTCAGGTAACCAGTGCACACAACTGAAATGGATTTCCAGGTGAATTCAGATCCTATTTTAGGACTCCCAAAGGCGACAGATGATTTTCAAAGTTGTCTAGTATTAACACATTTCCCTCAGGAATTATAGCATTTGTGGTTATATATTTAAAGTAGCTTGTGTGCCACTCAGGTCACAAAATTCTAAGATCATAATTTATGTCTGTTTTTCTCTACCAAAAAAAAAAAAAAAAAAAAAAAGAAAAAGTTTAAATCATAAATTCTGCAGTGAACTGTTTTGTTTAATACAGAGCATGGTGCTCAAATTTCCCAGGCTTTGATACATTAAGTACAAGATGTTGCAGAGCTATATATTTGGGCCCTGAATTTTCACTTTTCCTTTACATGTAACTAATGTATTTTACAAATCTGTTCATGTATCTTAAAGACTACAGACTCATATGAGAGTTTATGAATAAATCTGTGATATATAAATTTACACTGCTTAGCACAGAAAAAGATAAATGTGCCCTGCTACACCTATGTAAGATGTCAAACTTACCTGATAGGGAAACCAGAACACTTAGGAATAAAACAAAATAACCTTTAGCTTCAGCCACCAGGAAAATGATAATTGAAGCTGAGGGAAGGCAAATACTGCCTTGATTGAGTGGAATGAATATCACAGGCTTTCAGTAGGCCTTTTCTAGTGTTCTTAACCTGGGGTTTTTGAGCAGAGAGCTCAGACATACTGTGTTGTTTGCCTGTGTTTTATTCCCTTTCAATAAACCTGGATGAGCTGGGATTCAGGGAAAATATGTGGAGATTAGATCCCCATTGTTAGATTTCTGTGACCTAAGAAATATGGGCCAGAGTCTGTTTGAATGTCTGAGAGAATTTTCCCATTGGAATTGCCCCAGAGGGACGTTCCCATGACTCATGTTTGTCTCAGTGTACACAAGGAACTGTGAGAGGCAGGAGCTTGGCTCACTCCATTATGAAAGGCCTTCTTTTTGTGAAAAAAGTACTTTTAATATTGTTAAATATAATTCTTAACACAGTCCTTTAAAATGCAGTTCTTAGCTTAGTTAGATTAGTACTGTATCCAATCTGATTGTCAACATACATCAGAATACATGGAAAGGAGTCTGATTCTACAATGTGGCAGCCAAGGAAATCCTTGCAGCATTGATGAGGCTAAGTTTGAAGTTGCTGAACACTAACAGGTCACAGCAGTGTTTTTAGCCTATACACCAGAAACTGTTTTGCTCATCATGTCTAAGTTCCTTAGCATGAGTGCATATCCTTTTGGATGGACTCCCGTGCAAGATGATGTAAGGAGATATAGTTTTCCAAATGGGCATGAAAATCCCCATGAAAAGACTACCAGTAAGTGTGCCTGTTGGGATCTTCCTCAATCCTTGTACAGATCTGTTTGATAAAATAAAATGCCAAGGAAAATTGCTGCTTACTCTGGTTGCCAGGTATAGCATCAGGATGTGCTTTGAGTTTAACCAGGTCTAAGTACGTGGGTTAGTCATCCAAATAGTTCAAATGAGAACATACACTCCTTAAATTAACCTGTCAGTTAATCCACTGTAGTCCTCTTAAATACAATTCACAAGTTATGGGAATCACAACGTATTACATCAAATCATATAATAAACTGGAATGATGGTGGGGGCTCATGCAAATGTCCCTAAAGGTCTAAGAGAGCAGTGAAGTGCAAATCAATTTCAATAATCTAGAAAGAGCTAAAGGATTCCCTCAAAGCTGAGAAAATTTCACAAATTTCACATTTCCTCACAAATGACATGAAAAAATACAGAGAAAGTGTTTAAAAGAATTGCAGGAATGGCAGCTCTGCCTTGCATACTCCTCTTCTAGCTTTTAGCATTTACTTAATTGTGCTGTGCTAATGGTCTTGGCTAAAGGGAAAATGATTAAACCACAATGACTTTAATTTGTTGGGCTGACATGCAATTTTTTTTTCAATGTGGCAAATTACTAAAAGAGCAAACCAAATAAAATAATTTACCCTTAGTCTGCTGTTGCACAAACATAGAATTAAAAGCAAAATAATTTGAGAACTGAACAGCACTTTAATTAGAAAAATTAGTTCAGAATCCCCTATGCTCTGTGTTCAAATCCACATTCAGATTTGGTCTTCCCAAGGACTAGATACTGAGATAACAGGTCAGACAAAAAACTCTGTTGGTTTGGGGTGCTTCAAGCTGTCTGCTGTAGCATAGTGTATGTGTAAATGTAGATTTGCCTTTCAAAACAAGTGAATCCTTTACAGATTCTGAGCTCCTATCCTAGGGGACTTCCTCTCTGTGCATAGTCAGTATGACCATGTCTCATCTTTGAATCTATCCAGTCTGAAAAAAATGTTGGAATACTACCTGGTAACACATGAATTTTTTTTTTTT
>VXAC01008315.1:397962-509450 GCA_013399225.1 Rhipidura dahli | reverse complement strand
TAGTTTTTTTTTTTTTTTTTTTTTTTTTTTTTTGTTACCAACAGATTTTCTGCTTTCAGCACCAATTCTTCATGCTGTATTGGTTAATTATGACTGGCCAGAAAACCTCCAAATTTTCTCTCTCTTCCTTGGCTGGCTGAGTGAGAATCATTTGTCTTGTGTGAATATAAATGCATTGATGCAGTACAGTACACTTTAAAAGCCTCTTTCTGATCCTAATACCTTTGGCTACATCTTTGGAATTTACTTTAATAAACATTCATGCCAGCAAAACCCAAATGAACAAGGTTTTTTTTTTTTTTTTCAGAAAGCAAATACACAAATTACATTAGTGTGGCTTAAGTAAATCAATTTATAAATTCAAACATATTTATGGAAAATTTTGCCCTGTTAGCAGTCCCCAGAGATTGTCAGTCTCAGATGGGGTCAAGGACAGGAGGATATAATGGTGTCAAAGAAAAACATGCAGACAGATAACTGCTGTGTGATTCAGAGACATAATTCACCTGAAGTAAGAAATGGGATCTGAAATGCAGCCCCACTCTCTTAAATAGAAGGCACTCAAGCTTGTTTTTGTAGCAGGTTGCAATTTTCTTAAATAGTCTGCTCTCTGTGTTCTTTTACAGCCAAAATATATTATATGTTTCTCTACTTTTTGAAGTGGGTACTGTAGAATAGTGTGATTACAGCTTTTAGCAGCCTCTTTTTGGCTGCCTGGGTGTCCTTTGATAATTGAAAACTTGTTTATTGGCATCATGCGCTGGACTTTATTTAATCACTGTCTCTCCTCTAGGAGCTGCTTTATCCCCTCTGAGGGCTGACTCTTTGCATAGGCTTTGTCTGCTTCATGGCACTGGGCAGGCTCCATTTTATGCAAGTGGATTTGTAATTTAGACCCCGAGTGGCCACTGGCCATCCCATCCCAGGGGCCCTGCTCGTGCAGGCTGTGGGGTGCCCACAGGTACCTGTGCACAGGGGGATGTGTGTCCCTGGCACAGCTGGATGGCTGCCAGCTGCTGCCATCCTCCCTGGGAAGGACACCTTCATCCCACTGAAGGCAGCAGCAGGTGGCCTGGCCCCACTTTTAATTGGGAAGTGCTTGTTCCACGTTTCTCTGCTTATCGGAAAACAAAGCAGACCCTTGTTAACACTGATCACTTAGATTCCCGTTTAATCAAATTACATACAAGTGTATACTAGGTTTTGCTCTGATTTAAATAGTGCCTTCTCATCCTTGTCAGCACAATACTTCAGCTTCATTTCTCATTAATCCTGACAGGAAATAAGAGGTTTTTATCTTGGATTACTGTTTCTTTATGGGATCTGACAAAGGGTGTTTCTTGCTGGCAGAGTAAGAGATAGGCTGCCATAAGCAACAGAAGAGCTTCCTGGCTGATGTGCAAGCATTTCAGGGGCTGTGTTTGCCCCCGTATAATCACATTAAATTTATTTTTTACCCCTTTAAAAAAGCTGCAGGTAAGATTCTTTTAATAAGATAGCTATAGGAAGGAGGAAGAGTCATCAAGTGTAGAAGCCCAAGTGGCTGTTGCAGCTGAATTTTCCACCTGTGAGCCAGGAGAGAGGGCTTGTAGATCAATATTGATTTGTTCCTTTTACTGCATCTGTGGAAAGGATAGCTGAGAAGTGATTCTGAATTCTTTTGTTTGGTTTATATTTGTTCGGTTAATGCTTTAGCAGAGTGTTAACTTTTGTATTATTGGTTTGGGGTTTTTTGGTGTGTTTTATTTGAACTGGTTTTTTATTATTAATTGTGTTAGATTACTGCTTTATATTCTGTATTGACATCCATAGCTAAATATATAACTTCATATATATGTGGTAAGCATGTATATTCTTTCTTTCTACCAGTCAAGGTGGGAGCCTGGAAAATACAAAACCCATCCACTGTGTTGGAGTAAGCTGGGCAGGGAGTGAGGAGCGCCAGGTGTGTATACAGTTTATATTCTTGTAACCAGAGTACAGGCTGTGCATTCTACTGCCCTTGTGCTGTTTGAAAACTGCCAAAAATTAATTGTTGGAAATGCTCGGGGGTGGATTTCGAATGTGCTTGTTTATTTGCACTGGAAAATGCAATACATGGAGCCATGCCCACACATTGCCATGCACGCCTATTTATAGGTGCGGGCACAGCAGAGACTGCGCTTCCACTGCCCAGTGACAGATTCTTTAGTGCTCTGGCACAGACCCAGCCAAGCAAGCCAGACAGGAGGATAACTGCCTTCTGAGTTTATAGCAAGCCCACCTACTCAATTAGCTTGTATTTAGACAATTTAGAATGTATGGATGGTTATTTGTGTATTTTGATAAATTGCATTATTCCTAGTGCAGCAGAAATACAAGGTTCTTAGTGCTTCTGCCCCAAAATTCAGATTTTTGGGAGACTGTTATGTGGGAAGGGTCCTGTTTGTATTGTCTAAAATAATACCCTGTGCTGTTATATTCATCACTGCATTCTGTAATTACTTTGAAAACTGATTCTGCTTAGCCAGTCAATTTTAGAGTGATCTATCTCATTTTTACATGATGACACTGACAAAATTAGGTTTTTCCCTCCATGGCTAAGTTTATAATGATTCCAGAAATCCCTGATACTCTTTACCACTGAATATCCTTTAGATTTGCCTCTCCCTGAGACTTAAAATTATGGTTCTTTTAAAAAGGTTCAAAATTTTAAAAATTTGCTTATGGGTTGGAGTGACACTACTTAATCCTTAGTCACACAGAATTTTTCATGCTGAGTATTAAGATTTTTTTGATAAAACTCAGGCTTTTCATAAAATTAGTTATTTTTAAAACAATGAAATCGGAAAATTCATTGAAAAAATATGAATGTGTTTGTGAAAACATGGTCTGCTGACAATCTCTGGAATCAGGAAAAGAAACTACATGTGCTGAGTATATTGCTGACTGTGGTTGTTTTGTGGTCTTGTTTTCCCCCTCTGTTCTAATATTAAATGATTCTATTAAATCTTCATGAGTTTGTAGCAATTTTAGTTTTAATTTCTGCTGTTATGCAGCATTTGCTTGTATTAGCAAGTTGCCAGTTTTCCCTTTCAAACTTTCTTAGTTTAAAACACATGTTATCTGTTCTTTCTTAGAAAATAATTTTTGCAAAGGTTAAATGAAGACAATTAGAGGGAGACCATATTACTGAAGGACCTCAGATGTAAAGCTATAAAGTTGATAAAATGCTACCTGGTACCTGCAAAAGAAGTTGAGTAATTAGAAGTATCTTGAGTATCAAGAAGATCAATCAGAAATAGATTAAGCAGACAGGTTTATTTGGGGTTTCCTTTATTTTGTCTTTTCCTCTAAGAAATAGCTGGTAGTTATTTCTCATCTTTTGCATTACACAGTTAGTTCTAATATTAGTCCTGTAAATGGTAACAAGCCATGTCACCACCGACTGATGCAAAGGTGTGTGTGGGTCAGTATATTGATGTATATATCCATAATTCACATGGGGATATATTATACTGTTGGGAACTTGTGAAGGTTCTTCTTCATGCTTCTTTTCCTTAATTCTCTTGGAAAATATGGTGGCTACTTTTGGGAGTGGTCTGCTGTGTTTTAGATAAGATCTTTGATTACTTGGAAATGGATATAATAGATATCTCTTATGAGACATCCAGCACTGTCTCTCTCTTGTGTCTCTAGACTGTATCTGAAAAGCTTCTGGGCCAGATGGCACTGTAGATCTGTAACATTTAAACATATTTTTGGCAGCCCTGTGCATGCATAATATCCTGGGTGAAATATTTTTACTTGCCAGGCTAAAAAAGTGTGTAAACTTCAAAATTACATCCAAAGACACCTGAATACCCTTCTATATTTTCTTGGCCAAATACCTACAGAATACTTGGCCTAATCAACAAAAAGCAGATTAAACAAAAGAATTATTCTTCACTACAGATGTAATCTGACTTTTACTAAAGAAAAGTAGCCGAAAAAGTAGTGATTTTTAAAAGTCTTTTAATATCCTGGATTTTTCAGTCAGGGACTGCTGAGCAGAACTTACCTATAATTTGTTAATAGACATTTTAGACTTATGACAGTATGGTAGAGAATTTTTGTGCTTTAAATCATGATCAAAACTATTACTCATGTATCCTGTATGTTTTCCCCTTAATTGTAACACAGTCAGGCTTGTCTGTACTACAAGTGATAAACAATTTAAGACCCATGTAAACAGTCTGACCTCTCTATTTCACTGAGGCACACAGTTAATATTATTTACCAAACACATGACATTTGGTGATATTTACCAAACAGATGACATTCACCGAGAAGAATAAGGTTATTAATCCGATGGAAATTCACAAAGCATTTGGAATGTAGGAAATTTTGGAAAACGTGGGAAATGCCGACTAGAATTTTAAATCCTAGCTAGTTATGAAGAGGCCAGAAGTGAGTATTTGTTTGACTAATTGGTAGTTAGGCAACTGTAGGGGCAGCTTGCAGAATGATGGTTAAACTTTGATGCTTGTTGTTCTTCAAGTAATACTGAGATCTGAAGTTGGTTGAGTTGATTCTATTAATTTAAATTCAAATCATAATCTCAACATGAGTTTATTTGAAGCACCTGTAAGCTGTGCCAGCATCTTTTAGGTTTATTGTGTATAATCGTACTCATATTTGGACTTCAGTCTAAATTAGTCTAGAATAATATTATTCAATTTACAATGAGTACTGAGGCATACACTGTAACAGGCTAAATCCCCTGGGAGCCATGAGTTGTGCTCTCTGACTTTCAGGTATTGCTGTCTTTTAAAACACATATAAAAATGGAAGAACTCTTCTCTACAGCAGGTTTGTAGTCAGCTCTTAACATCCTCGTGGGCTTTCCAACACTTCAGTCTCATTTTTTCTTTCTAGTGAAGCAGATTTGAGTTGGTATTTCTTCCTCTTGGGAACTTGCATACCAAAACAGTTAAGCATCAGTGTCTCTCTCCTGGTGTGGCTGTACCATTATGCAGAAAGCTGGCAAGCAGAGAAACACAAACTTGCAGTTCAGTGATCAGGACACTTGCCAGGAGGAGAGGAGTCTTGGGTTCTGATCTCTCTCTGCTCACTTAGATTTCTGCTTTAGTATTTGATATTAAGCAGCATAGTTTCAAGCCTGCCAAGCTGTTGAATCTAGTCTAGATTAAAATATTCTGTTGATTCCTGAGTCTTCAATTTGAAACCTTTTGGGAAAATTGAAGTTTAAGTATCTTCACAATTAGACAGAAGCTAAATGATCATAGTAAGTGTAAAAATGCTTTATCCACAGACGTGTGTTCAAAAAGCTTCCATCCAATGACTTAATTTTTGAGCTACCTTTAGTGTTCCTCTAAAAGCTGATTCATTCTCATATTGTCTCTGTAACTCTTCCTTAAATTCTACTTCCATCAATTAATTTTAATTCTTTGAAAATGAAATGGAGAGATGTACTTAAGAAAGACATGGAAATCTGAGCAAAAACTGGGGAAAAATGAGACGAAAAAGAAAACAAAAAGTAGCATGAAAAGATATAAATCCCCTGAACCTAAACACCAAAGTATAAAACTGCAGGGAAGAAGAGAAAGAAACAACAGCAAAGACATAAAAGAATTCTAAGGGTTTTGTTTGAAGTACAGAGCCAGGTTAATTCATAGAGAGGATGGAGCTGAAAAGAGTTAATGGAAATATTATAGATAAAAAACTACAGGAGAAGAAGTTGATGAACCAGAGTCTTAGAAAATCTTCCTCCCCTATGTCTCTGTGACCTCAGCAGCCTCCCTCTTTTTTTTATTGAATCCCTAAAAAATGTATATATTTTATAGATATATTATATGGCTATCACAGATCCCTTAATATTACTGCAGATTTCTGATTGATTATGGCTTCAAAATTTCTTTTATTATTTGGGACATAGTATTCCAGAAATGTATAATTCAGTCTCCTGAGCACAGATGTTGCAATGATGCTTTCTGATCCCCAGATGTGTTTATTACAATCACATTCTTTGTAAAGAAACTGCAAATAATGATGAAAGTTCAAAGTGGTAGAAATTGCAAGCAACTGAAAACATTATTTCTATGCTCTGCATTCCACTCAGTCTCCTAGTGAATATAAGTTGTAGATTGTTTTATTCCCTGATATTCAGAGCCCTATATATTTTAAATATACTGCTTGCTATAAGCTCTGACAGCTACATTCCACTGGAATCACAAAACTGTGACCAGAAGAGGAAATCTCACTAACAGAGAGGAGAACTAAGCTTATGAAACTTAGCACAGGAATAAATAAAAATTACTCTCACTATCACAGCATTCAAAACCCAGCTCATTGAATTGGCTTTCCCTCACTACATTTCTCATGCATAGACACACACACGCTTTTCTGTCTCATTTTTTAGGTTATCTGGAGAAGGGAAAGCCAGTGTTTATTTTTAAAATTCTTTTCAGAGTTTGGATACTGTGGTGATAATCAACTTGTAAGAAAATAGAAATTTAACTGCTAAATAATACCATCTTATTATTTAAATTAGAGATATCTACCTGTTTTTCCAGATCCTTGTGGGAATAGAAGAGAACATGAGACTGTCATGAAGTCCTTTAGTTTAGTGCTATACTCATAGGTGCTGAGAGGGACTATAAGACTACAAAAGCTTGAGATGGTATGGAAGACTACATGTTTTAATCTTGTTTGCCTGAACTTGGATCAACATTTTTGATATACAGGAAGAATCACATACAGGTCTTTTCAAAGACTGTGTGAGACTAACCCTTTGATCACTGTTGGGAAAAAAAACCTAGATATTTTCTCTTCTTTTCAAAAAATTATGCCTTGCATGAATATTGATTCTCTGACATTGGTGAGCAAAAGAACTTATCTTGGGTGGTTTTTTTTGAGTTTAACTCAAAATCAGAAACTGTCATTGGAAACAAAGATTGATGTAGCCTGTGACTGCAGTATTGAGCTAATTTTTTATTACAATTCTCGATGTGTCACTCAACTAAGATTTCCTTTTTGAAGTGGGGCTATAGATCACTGTCAGAAATTGTTTCTGTTTATACAGTTTTGTTTTATACTTCTGTGTATGTAATGGTTTTATCAGTGAGTGGCCATATCTGGATACCTACTGCTACTTCACATGCATCACTTTTCTTGTTTTTCACAATGCTTGAAAAGACATTATTTTTGAAAGGATTTAATGACAGAATATACTGAATATACTCGTGAATATGTTTTAAATGCTTCTAGTTCCTGGAATTCATGCTAGTGCAGTGACTTTATATCTAAAATCCTGTAAATAGAGCATGGTAGAATCCTAATTTAATTCCTATAATTAGATTTAAAAATCATTCCAGTAGGAAAAGTATTTAATCTGTGTAGAATGTACCTGGTTTAAAATTTATAGGACATGTTATAAAAAGTTATACATTCTTATTTGACTGAATCTCTAATGCTTTGCATATGACATATTGGATTCCAGAGAAGAGGTTGTCTGATAGTCTTAATTCAGCCATATATTTATTCTTCGTGTCTTTATTCTGTAATTGTTACACAAGTCCCACTTCATGAGCATTTCTTAGACTTATAGGCCTTTACAGATTTTTCTTGTTTTCCTGTCTGATTGCATAATAAAATACAGGAATCACTTCACTCTTCCTCACAAAGGTCTAAGGAACAGGAATGGGAATTACATTAAGGATAAATTTTTCCAGTTGAATGTGTTTGGCACCTCAGTATGTGTCTGAATTTCAGAATGCATCATGACCTTTATGGTTTCATCTCTATCTGACTACACTATGTTTCAAAGAAAGGTCTTACTAGTTTTATATCTGAAATAGATTACCGAGAGATAAATCACTTAGAGGTGTACTTGCAGCTCTGTCAAAAATCAGTAGTGTTTCTCTTTTTCTTGTGCCTGTGGTAGTGATTTGAAGCACCCTCCAGCTGATCATGTTCATAAGAATCTAGTGGTTTTTTTCTCTTTGGTGTGCTGTTATTCCAGTGGAAAACATGAAGGGGCATCATACTTACCTCTGAAATAGTTCAGGATAAAGCCAAAGAAAAGGTAACTTCATATTTCAGAACATTCATTCATATGTTATTACAAAGAGCTGTTCCACTGATGCCTATTCACAGCAATTTTCCTGTGCCAACGTGTTAATTATCAAAGGCTGGTATTTGAATGAAGATACACATTCCATTTTGCTTCTGTTTTTTAACAAATGCCTGTTTTTACACAACATTCTATTTCATACTGGTAACACAAGTTCAGGAGGTTTGAAGATCAACTCAGATCAACACCCAAAAAATTGAAATCCTGGTCCCTCTCTCAAGCTATTGGATTTCATTTGTAAGGCCTTAGCTACATTTAGATACCTGCAGTTAATTTCTGTTCCAGGGCAAGATACTTGCCTATATGAAAGTAGCCAACAAAATTACTCCTCTAAGGAAATGAAAGAGGTCCACACTTCTGGCACTTGAAAATCCACATTCAGTACTTGAATGACCCTGTATATTCATCACCAGAATAAACACAGCTACCTGCTGTCTTATTGAATATTTGTGCAGATGGAATGAAAACATTAGAAGTGTGTTGGAAGTCCTTAGTAAAGTGTGAGCTGTAGAAGGAATGTCTCATATCTCTCTAGTTTAAATAAACACACAACCCAAGTCACATACATCTCAACAAAACCTAAAGGACCCTGGTCATGATGATAAAAGATAATGCACTTCTGTAGTCTTGTTAAAGACAAAATTTTATAACAAACAATCAAAATAGTAAAAAGGCATTTAAATGTCTCTCTAGAATTCACACATCAGTTAAAAGCCTTGGTTTTAAATCTGAATAATGCTAAATAAATCAAATCTGACAGTTGTTTCCACTAAATACCTTCTGCTGTGATCTGAGTACCAGCTGTCTGATATTTTCAAATATGAAGCAGGTTATGGAGTTGGATTAGCTTCATCCCACCTAGAAAGGTGAAAATGGTGTTCTCACTTTCAGTTCTGTTCAGGTGATAATTAACTAGAAATAAAGCCCTAAAGATGATGCCACTATTACATGAAATTATAAACTTATCATTATTCTGTTGAAATCAATGCTAGTTTAAAGCCATGAGATGAAGAAAATTTGAATCTTATTAGACATTTTCTTATGCTCTTATTGCTCAAGAGACATCTCAAGGATTTCACAAAGAAATAACTGATAAGTTACACCTTGGGCTATTTACTGAAGTAAAACAGAGCATTCATAACTTCTGCAGTCACTCTTCAGCCAGAATATGGAAATGGTCTTTTTAGAGCTGAAAGAATATTCAGAAAGTCATCTAGATTATCCACTCTGTATTGCCAATTGTCAAGAGAGAGTCTGTAAATTTCCAGGCTTCAGCTGTTTGACTTCCAGCTTCCACAGCTGATTTGTTGTTGGGTAGTGTTGTTCTCCCTGATGTGTTTCTTTCCCTCTGAGGGACCTCTGCATCATATCAGGGCACTTCTTCAGTTCTTAAAAACTGCACATAATTTCTACACAGGCTATCACTCCATCACTCCAGCAACTGATATAGAGGCAGTTTTGAGTAATATTTCACCCTAGTCAGTAAAGTGGGACAAATACATGGAATTTGAGAAAACCAGAATGATTATATTGCTATTACTATATTTATTGTGCAGTTATTTATTGCTTATTTTATAATCTTAGTACATTTTTCCTCAAATAGCTGATTATGTTAATAAGTAAATATGTCAGTTATGAAAGCTAGACTTCATTAAATATTGATTCATAACTCACAAAGCTTGTTCCTACTTTATTACATAAATAATCAAAAAATTCCAGAAGCTGTTAGAGTCTGTATGAGCCATTCATGATTTTGGTAATAATTTTCAGGAGCAGTGCTGCTGACATGCCACCTTGGGGGCAACCTCAGTCATTTATTTACTTTTTGATGTGTTTGATATAACATTGTCAGAACAGAAAAGATGCAAACCAATTAAAAATCCTCCCTATGCCCAACTGGAGTAATTTACCAACACAGAGGCACTTTGATGCATTCAGTTTTATTGTGAAATAAAACACTATGTATTTCTTTCAGCTTTCGAGGAGATTAATTTTGAATCTTTGTGTCAGGAGATGTACAAGTGTTATCTGTAAATGAGAAATGTATGTGAGGTGCTCAACTCCCGCTGAATTTCAATGAACTTTGTGGATCTAATGCTATGAAATTCTGTCAAATGTTAACAGAAATTAAAAGTAAAATTCATATGGAGCTTTCACAAATCACAGCCTCATCTGTCAGCATTTTATAATAACCTAACAGTTATGATCTATCAAGGTATTAAAGTGAAGTTCTGAGCCCCAAAGGAAAAATCATGACATTCTCAGACCAGTGAAGTAAAAATAAATATTTTTATTGAACAGAATTGTCAAGGTTTCCTTTCAAAGTTTTCTCACTAATTGCATTTCAAACAACTTCAGTTATAAATGTTGAGAGAGGACAGGAAAAAAACACTGAGACTGCTATAACTTTGAATACTTTAAATAACACTGGTTTATGTTTATTTAACATTTCTTCCTGCATTTTTAAAAATAAAGCTGATTTTAAATTTTTGATAAGGTAGTTTTCTTTACAAGCACATTAAACTCTGTCACTATAATTCTCATTTAGCAGGGCAGGAGAGACATTAAATACATGAAAGCATTCCATCTTATCTGTCAACACTTAAATTTCTTTAAAGACCTGTTATATGAATCTAGACACTGTACAGAAATGTATGGCTTTACATTAAACTGCTTGAACCAAACTTTGAAAATCTGTCAGGCCTATGAAGTTCATTGTGCTTATTGAAAACTGTATTTTCTGCTGCTGAAAACACAAAGGCTTAGAGCCAGCTTCTGGTCTGCATTACAGCCTGGTTTTGCTGCTCCAAGGTTCAAAGGACTGAAAGCCAATCATAACAATGGGTGAAGGGTTGGATCAGCTTCATCTGACTCCTCCCTAGCTTTCCTTTAGAAAAGTGGAGAATTTCAGGCATTCACTGTTGTAACAACATCTGCTTGGAATTATCAAAATAAAAAATTATCTGTGAGGATTATTTTAAAATTAGTTATCAGATTGCCATTGCCCTTTCACTGAATGGTTCAGAAGTACATGTTTTTTAAAGTGTGGAAAATCAAAGGTCAGTTCTTATTTATGTGTATATGTGTAAATATGCACACGAAGAACATACACATATACACACACACACCTGTCTGGGTGGGGTAAAACTCATATACCAAGAAGATCCTGTGATGTTTAAGATGCACACTAATCTCACTCTAATATTGAAACTATTTTATTCTTACCTGAAGTAGTTCAACATTCAAATGATCATGGCAGGATGAAGTACCTTTGGTTGCACAGCTGAGTGCTGTTATTATGGCACTTCGGGAGATGGTTCTTATTCTTTTGTTGTCTTAATCACTAAATATTCTATTCAAAGTCAAAGAGAATGGATGCAGCTTCAGATGCCTGGTTTTTTTCAGTTACAAAGCTACAAGACTCAAGTTTAAACCTAATCTTTTTCAGTACAGTATGTGACTGTAGAAGCCAATATAACTAGCTCTTAAATGAGTATCTGAGTAATGGAAATAAAAGTGCAATTGGAAAGTCAAAATGGGTATCTGAGTAATGGAAATAAAAGTGCATTTGGAAGGTCATCTCTTTCTCATATCTTACAAGTGATATATAAAATTTCTGTTTGTTGTTTGTACTAAGAATTTAAGGACAAGTATTCCCCTCTAGCCTGCTGGTTAAGACGTGCTTTAGAAAAGTGGGTTCAGATATATTTAGCTGGAGGTAGATGTTGAAACCGTATTTTCCATGTGCCAGGTGGAAGTTGTTATCACTGATTTATTTATTAAAAAGAGGTTTTCTTCTGTTATGGGAATCTGTCCTTTCATTTCCTTTGAAATTTTACACAAAAAAGAGAGAGTTTTTTGATTATTTTCATTTCAGCAACAAGTCCTAATCGCTTTAAGTCTTGTTTGCTCTGAACTATTTTTTGAGTAACAGTTTTCTCTTTCAGTTCAGCTGCCAAACCACAAATAATCTCTGTCTCCTTGTGTTATAAAAACTTAGGTTGAGGACAAACTGTAATAGCAATAATAATTTTATGACCTTTGATGAGCTGCCCTTTTACGACTTCTCCTCTGTAGAAATACCAAGAATTTTTTTCACAGCACAGTCCCTTTAGTATAATGTCTTTTTGTTGTTCTCCACAAGGATACCCCCTGCACCTTGTATGTAAGTCCTTAAAGTGTTAATGTGAATCACTGCTTTGAGAGTTTCAGTATTTGATCTGTGTGGTGCTGTCGTCAGTCCAACAGAATTAACTTGTGGTCAAACATGTGTTTAGGAGAAAAGCACAAAGTGTTCTGCTTCTCTAGGGAAGAAAGTACTCCAGAGTGCTCCTGACGCCTTGGGTCTGGAAAGGCAGGTCCAGGGGCTTCCTTGTGCAAGTGGAACAAAGATCATTGCCTAAGGATCCTCTTGCACGGGGTTCTTTGCATGTTCTTTTGTTCTTTTTCTTGTGCTGGGAGAATTTCACTAAAACCAAAGCTGAATGAAAGAATACTTTTTCATCTGGTAGATTTCCTGCCTTCATTATAAACCTCAGTAGCTGCAACCATACCTTGAGGTGTTGCAGCTGCCAGCAGGTCACTCATCTCAGAACCTTACTGGGTCTGCATTATTACAGTCACGATTTTCTCTTAATTAGCTTGGGTTTTAGACCCTGGCACTTTATATTTTTGACTGTACTTCAACTCCATTCTTTTTCCTGTATTCTCCAAATCTACTTCCAGCCCTGATTAGATCCAGGAAATGCAACAATACAAAAATAATCGATGGAAGATAAAGTTTATTTCCTTACTAATTTTAAGAATATTTATGATTGCTTATTTATCAGGAATAGTTGTGTGTGTTCTCTTTACTGTGTGATCTTTAAAAAGCTTACATGCTAGGATTATGTATCTCCTGCAAAAGGGTGAGGATATATGTTCCTTGCACAGACATTCTTAACTTAAATGCATGTATGAAAGCAAAAGGAAAATGCCTGAGGAAAACCCCCAAACTTTGCTCTTAAAATATAAAAGCCAAGTTTTCAGTTTTAGATTTAGGTTATAATTGTTACTGCATTCCAGCTTCTAGGCAGGAACACTTTTAGATCGAACTAGGGATAGATAAAACTCAAGTAAAATGCTTGGACTGTCTTTCTTTAGTAAAAAGCTTCTGGCGAAGGTGAGTTGATAGCAGGAAGGAGATTTCTTTCCTGCTGTGATCTCTTTTTTGTCTAAGAACAGCCTCAGTGCTGCAGAAGTACTAAGAACTACAGAAATAACACTATAAATATATTCCAAAGCCTGCTATTTCAGATGGAGTTTCATTCAATATCATATCAGATCTACAGTGACCTAAAGATACTGAAAAACTGGTCAGTTTTGTAGAAATCCATGTCATGCGCAGTTTGAATTCACTTCCATTTGGGGAGTTTTCATCCTGAGATTACTCCCTTTGAACAGCAAAAACATTCTGCTTGGAAAGATAAAACAGATACTGGAATTTAAGAGGATCTAGAGTACAGAAAAGACTACAAAGTCACATTTCTTTGCACATGTAAACATTCAGTAATTGAGAAAATGATGTTTTAAAACAGAAACATTAAATACCACTTTAAAATTCACCCCCTGCTTTTGTGGACTAAGTATTCAAAGTATGATTTGAGTCTTTGAAGTGACTTTTTTGTCATACTTAAAACACTGTGCTCTCTTAGAATTGTGGGGTAGGTTTCCAATTTTACACACTTTCTCTGATACAGAGCATAACTTACAGTCTTAGTTTTGAAGTATCCCTTTTGTTTTGGTGGAGAATGGATGCTGCAATTTTATAGTACCTATTTTGTGGCATAAGTCCTTCACAGATAATGTATCTTTCTTTTATGGTATTTTTTTGAGATAGAAGTAAATACCTGAGCATATATACTATATTTTTCCTTTTAAGAAATCTCTTTGTCTTTTATAGATTATACCATATGTAAAATACAGGAGAGAATTTGTGGGTAGCAAGCACAGGAGCTCAGTATCTCTGTGTGTGGTGGATTCTAGAAAAATGTTTTTCAAGCTTTCACCTGTACACACAGATAATTAATATGTTTGCAGAATTGGATCACTGGGCATTATCTTGTGTCTCACTTGAGAGCCTTTTTACTTCAACTCTTGCTCTTTGGTTGGATTTGAGTTAGTAAAAAAATCAAGAGACTGTTCTGGAAAAAGAGTCTCTAGCTTTGCTTTTGGTCATCACAAATGTGGTTGGAGGCCTTGTAATAAACATTGATTTACTCAAAACCTTTAGTCTGCAGTAAATTGGAAAGAGCTTTGGATTTATAAATACAAAATCAGGTAAACTTCATACCTTCCAAGGATCTGGGTCGTGCGTAGTTCTGTCTGTTCCCTCTCAACCCTAGCAGGTTTGCTGGTTCAGATAGATGCTAATCCTTTAAGTAGCTACCTGTTCTCTGAGTCTACATAACAAAACTAGAAGCTCAGATTTGGTGACTGGTTGGAATCAAGACAAATTTCATTTTGCTTTAGTATTTTCTTTTTAAAGTTAGTTCATAGGAGAAGTTTAATTTTAGTTTCCTGATTGAAGTTACTGCACTCTAGTGAATTAGATTTCAATGAGCTTGAACAAAAAAAGATAAACAATAAGCACTTCTATGTTTTTAAATAGCTTTTGAAGCCTTTTTTTTAGTTTCAGGCCTTGCTTTCAGTGAGATGGCCACCGTGTCTGCTAAGACTTCAGGGAAAATGAAAGCAAAAACCACATAACATGAGGAATGCATTAAATGTGAAAAATATTTCAGTGTCCAAATTCAGCTAGTACTTTCAGGGATACATAATGAGGACACAATAAAGAACCTGAAGGAATAAAGGATCAGAGTGTCTTTTGAACAGATGGGGACATAAATAGTCTAGCATATATCAAAAGTGCTAGTACATTGTGTTTAGGAATGTGACTCTGCTGTGTTCATAAAAACTTCATTTAATACAAAGCCAAATATGCTTGCCTAATGAAATGTGTATGTCTTGATGAAAAACTTAGTATTTGGCATCTTTTATTTTTCTGTTCAGATAAAATGTAAAATGAACCCTAAGAATTTTGGTGCCCAATCTCCCATTAGGATTAGGTATTTCTAGACAGCTTTGAAATCTCAGCTTTAATGCAGGACAACCTCAAAAGCACAGCACTCACTCCTGAAGAAGTGCTAGCACCTGATAATTCCCTGAAGGCCCTTCACTGTCATTAGCTAAGGACTTTCTCCATTGCATCCCAACTCTCCTGGAAGGAGGGAAACCTCCAGCCTCCATAACATTCCATCACTATGGAAACAAAAGACTCACTACAATTTCTTCACTGGGGGGAGAACAGGTAAGCCACTAACCTGGCAATGTGACTGGAATAATTGTGCTGATTCCCAGGCTAAATCTGACATCCTCTATTTCACTGTCAGATAGAGAGAAAAAGTCAAAATAAACCAGTAAAATCAACGTTTAAATATAAGTGTTGCCAGTACTTGTCAGCATCTCTTAGAAAGTGACACAGATGAGGGAAATCTGTTTTGTCCTTCTTGGTATGAGTCCTTTCTTAGTGTGGTTCTGAATACAGCTGCAGGTTTTGTACTTGCTCTGGTTTAGCATTTTTTATTTTTGCTTTTGAATCTCTGAGTCAAACTAAACCCATTCCTCCAGTCTCTGTGTAAACAAATCCATATGTTTCATGTTTCACTGAAAAAAGAGTGCAAGGTGAACATTTGGTACGAGTCACTGAAAACATTTTTGGACAAACCTGGTCTGAATTCCAGGTTTATGACAAAAGCTGGAGTCACGTAAAACCTCATCTGGTTCTGCTGAAATTTTGTTGTCAGTTTTCTCACAGCCTTCTTGAAAACCATTGGCAACGGAGTCAGCTTTAGCACTGTCAGAGATCTGGACTGGCACAAAGGAGCAATAAGGCACGAATCTTTCAACGAGTGTGACACTAGGCACCAAATCTGTTCATCATTACTGCTCTACAGCTTCGTCCTGCATCTTTTGAGGTTTTCCGTGTGAGAAATGTGTTGCTTCCCTGGACTAGCAGACAGAGCTGCTCTCTGAACTAAGACAGGGAAGCAACTTCTGTGCTCTCTTTTTGTATAACACGTCTCTTTTACTCTTCTGTAGCCCCTGCTTCACACTAACATCTTCAAGTAACCCTGTAAAGAGTTTTCACTGCACTTTTCTTTTTACCTCTTGTATTTAAAAATTTCATTTCTTATATTTTTCTTTGCTTCCTCTTGCAGTCATTAACCTCTTTTGCTATTCCCTTTAGACCTCTTCTGATGACAATATAAAAAATATAATTCAGCTCTTTCTTAATAGTTATTTATAGCAGACAGAGGATAGGAAAAACGTGAGTTTATCCTCTGTAGGAACTGTGTCCCTATTGCTCTGCTGAAGAAGGCTGACTTGTGACAACATGTGTATCTCCTGAGATTCCCCAGTCTTGGAGTTGCCTATAAAATTTTGTCTGCACACATAAAGCTTTATTTGGGTTTTGGTGGTTTTTGGTTTTTTTTTTTTTTTTTTTTTTTTTGTGTTCAAAGAAGCAATGTGTTTTGGACAAAATTCCCTATCATTCCTGACCTTAAAGATGAAAATAACCTTCTATCTAGGCATTAAATAGTTGTTAACAAATTTGGAAAAAAAGTTACAAAAAAGAAAATTATATGTGTATTGAAAAAATAGTTCAAGATTATACTTAAGAGACAAGTTGGTTTCTTGTTTTTTTGCCCTTACTTATGTGAGGGACAGGTGACTCAGACACCTGAAAAGTACTTTATGTTAAAGACAGCCTTTGCAACCTGTTTACTTCAGTCCTTTGCTAAGCCTGTTTCCCTCTGGCTCTTCTACTGTACTTTACTGCTCAGGTCTGATCCCCAGGTTCTTTACCTTTCTTCCATGTTCTTGGTCCTTGTATAGGCTGCTGTAAATGTTTGTGCAGTGAATTCTATTAGGAAATTGCAATCTCCAGTTGCCCTGGACAAAATTCCCGGAGCAAACAGTGTTTATAGTTCAACATATGTGTTGTAGTTGGTGAGAAAAACAACCAATCCAATCCCCCTGTATTCCTAACAGACTTGCCTAAATAATATGCTTCATGGCACCACTGGATGTTCTGGGAAAGCCAACATTGCTTGAATATTTCTCTTTTACTGCTATTGTTGCTTTGACAGCCTTGATTTTATAGCAACTTTAATCATGTGTATCTTATTCCTGCACCTCTGGCATTTTGCAAATATTCTATTTTTCACTTTTTGCTACCATAACTACCTTCATCAAATTATAATTCATCAATCTTTTTCTCCTACACCCACAGGGGAAACCCCAAAAGTATACTATGTCAGCTAAACAAGAAAATGCTAAATGTATACATGTAAGAAAATCTATTAATTAAAAAAAAAAAAAAACCACCCTGAAAAAGAAAAATTAGGTATATAAGTTAATGTGACCCCAAGGCAGCATTGGCAGTAACTTATGTGCTGACAGTTATGAGCCTGTTTATTTTATGCTCAACCATACATGAAAAAAAATGCCATCGAGTAGAACAACAAAATGGACCTGTGTTATCCTAAAGATACAAAGTAGCAATAAATCATATGAGGGACACTAATGCTGTATTTACATTTTTCTGTAAAAAATAATAATTTTCTGAGGCTTTTGTTTTCCTTATAACGTTTGTTTAGCTCATTTTTCCAGGAAAAACTGTAGGAGGTTCTGCCTGGATTAAAAGAGTCTATATAGCTGTGCATGCTATCAGGAGCTGTAGAGAAGTACATCTGCAGGGCTCCTAGCAGTTCCCATATCTTGTAAGATGTATTCTTCTTCATCACCTGGCAACTTTTAAGTGTGGTGTTTAAGTGTAGGACCCCAAAAAATACTTCTGTCTTTTTATTTTGTCATACTAAGGTGTATTGGCTGCTGGTTGTGGTCTCTCAGGAAGACTGGATGTGGACACAGACAGATTTCTCATGGCTGGCAACGCTTGAGGGGTTTTTTGTTTAGGTCTTTGGTTGCTTGGTTGGTTTTTGGGTTGGTTTTTTTTTTTGGTAATCTCTTTTTTGTAAATGAGAATGAAAAGAATGTGAAATCAATGAAAAGAAACTAAAATCAAGTTCTGAGTGTGATTCTATATCCTCCCCTCCCCATTTATTGTCCTAGTAGGTACATGATATTAAATGTCATTAGGGAAGGAGATGGTGAAGGACCAAAGGTGGTGAAGGGCCTTGATGAGAAGCTGTGTGAGGGACGGCTGAGGGCACTGGGTCTGTTCAGCCTGGAGGAGACTGAGGGGAGACCTCACTGCAGTTACAGCTTCCTGGGGAGGGGAAAAGGGGAGGCAGGTACTGATCTCTGCTCTCTGGTGACAGTGACAGGACCCCAGGGAATGGCCTCAAGAGTCAGGGGAGGTTTAGGCTGCGTGTCAGGAAAAGCTTCTTCACCCACAGGGTGGCCGGGCACCGGAACAGCTCCTCAAGGAAGTGCAATCTGATTCTTATTGACTTAAATGGGAATCTGTTTCAGTCGTTTTTGGTTGTTTTGGTGGTAAGCCTGAATGTAGATTAATAAAGCAGTGCAACCATGAGAGCTGCATCCAAAAGATATCAAAATTACCTTTTGACTCAATAAGGGCCAAATGCAAAGCTGCCACAACTCTGTAAAATCTTCCTTTTAAAACTTGTTTCATGTAATCAGAAATGGTAGCATTTATTTCTATGCATGTAAAGGTATAACATTTTCTTGCTAAAACTCTATCTAAAGATACAGATCAAGAAGTTGTAAAAATTCTAAATTTTTCAAAAATTTAGAAACTGTACTTATAAACTCTTAGTACTGTGGATAAGGACCCATCAAAATTATAACCCTTATAGATTATTGCTCCCACAGGATTCTCAGCAAATGCAACATTTACAAAGAAGTAGGAACAGCAATTGTTTAAAAAGATAACTGAGTTGCAGTATGAAAAAATTATTTTTCTAAGCAATGTCTGAATTTCAAACCTGAACAGAGAGCACTGAACTGTATGCTAAAAATGGGAAGTTTTCACTAGCAAATCACTAATGATGGAGAGTTTTTGAGTAACAAATCTTCTCCTGAGAACCTCCTGTATTTTACCTCAAGTATAATCAACAGACAGAAGAGAATCCATTAAATCCTTAATAATAGATGAAAGCATCAATTGATCTAAGTAGCAATTTAAAATCGACAGAAATATTAGAAATTTAAAAAAACAGCATGAGTCCATGGCTTTACATCAATCTTTTTCACTTAAAAGTGATGTCATCCCTACTTGAGATCCATGGGAATGACTTCCAATTAGTACAAGACCTTAAGCAGCTCAACATGCAATGATGACATGAAAGAGAGCTTGTTATAATTACATACGATAGTTAGCTGAACAAAGAGGTAATGGGAGAATTTTGCTATACAGCAGTTCATCAATACGAGTGATGCTACTCCTTCTGCTTGACCATTTGGTCTGTGAGATTTTGTGTAATTAATTTCTCCTAAGGTGTTGAAAGCTTGTATGTCATTTCCCAGCAGACTTAACTATGATGACACACAAAGCTTAGTGCTTTGTCTTTCATTTCATAAAATGGGTGGCCATTATGAGCAATTGTAATATACTTTTGAAGTAGCTCTTTAGTTTATGGTGTAACATATTCTTCCTACTCAAATGCAAAAATTAGCAAACTGATTTGAATTATCAATTTAATTTCCTCTGAATGAAATTTTAGCATGTACCAAAACAAGAATTGAGAGCTGTATTTTTCTTGGGATTGTGCCAAGCAAATGGAAAGTAGTATTTTTTTAATAGGTAGACTGTATATACAGTGCATCCTTTTCTCCCTCTCCAATTCTTTATCTCAGCTAAGGGCACTGATAGTTGTGTGTCTCCATGGCACAGGACAATGTTAGAGGTGAACACCCCAGCTGAGCATTGCAGTGTAGCACGCCAAATAAGCTGAGACACAGGGAAAGATTAACTCTTAACTCCAGAGGAATGTTGTGCCACTGTTGGTACACAGTTTCAGTGTTCATAAGCATGAACACTCTCTAGCATCAGAGCCTTTCTGGCTTTTGGCCGCTAGAAGAGGCTTGATGGACCAGGGCAAGTGTTAGCAAGAATTTCAAATTAATCTTCCCAGTGGCCCATGAATGAAGGAGACAAATACAAAGAACAAACGCCATCCCAAATGCTCGTCTCTTTTGTTCCTGTAGAGGTAACAGAAATTTATAAAAAACAATAAATACTTATTTTCCACCTCCAAGCAGATGAGTTTTTCTCTGAAATATGTATGTGATTGATTTCCTGAGCAAGAAAGCTCCATTATGCACATGGAGTTTGTAATTATTAAGCAATCAGTTTGGTCCTAAAGATTATTGTAACAATTACATGGTTGCAGGTGTCTCCTTACACTTTAATTTTTCCATGAATGCCCCAAACCAGTGTTGAACAGGATCCCTTTCAAAAATGTTTCAGTTCTTCATTTATCAGTTTTAATTTGTGTGTTGATAAACATGCTTTTTTTAACTGCTTCTGTAGGACAGCAACCCAAAATCTAGAGGCAGCTTTGCAGACTTTGTTTCTCATATTGCTCTTCCTTGCTGTATTTTAGTAAGTACTGGAAGAAATCTGTCCTTTATTTACCAGTGCACTTGAGCGTAGGAGCACACAAATGTGCCATACAGAATATCCACTCCCTGATCTCTCTAGAATATCAGAATTATCTGCAAATTTTGCTTCCCTTGCTAAACTGGTAAGGGGTCTTTTATTATGTAGAATACTCTGTTAAAAACTAAAATACTTAGGCAAATACTTTAGCAAATATTTTTATTAGGGTTTCTGGATATATTTCCATGGCTATGGATACAAGTCCTGTTTTTTCTTAATCATCTTTCTCTCAGCTCTGGTTGAAATAGACAAGCAAAGAAATGAATAGCAATTTCATTTACTATATATCTGCTGCTTTTAGATACCAGTACACACAGCTCCTCTAACTTCTGCCCTGTGCCCTGCATGGGGTTAGGGGACTGTATTTCTTTTGTTCTTACACTTCCCAGTCCTGCCCTGCAGCTTTCCTTTATTCCTCCCAGTCAGCCAGACAAATTAAATTCCTAATGCCAGTGAGCTTTCTTGAGCTGCAAAGAATTAGATTTACCTCATTCTTTTCATTCATCTCTGAAATATTATGTATTAGGGTACAATATGTTCCAGCATGCAGCATACAGTGGTAGGATTCTGCAATAAATCCATGCTAAGTGAGACCTGTTATACAGCTCACTGATTTCCAGTATTCACCTGTGCTATATCTTGCATCTCATCTCTGATTATCAGTAGAGAGAAGATCCATTTTTGATAATCTATCATAGAATATGCCTCTTGGTGTTGGTCCAGAAAGTGTGCAAAATATAGACTGCTTATATATACTCTACAATTCAAAATGTTGTAGAAGTTCCAGACAAAAATTACAGAAATACGCAGAGGCAGAGAAGACAGTATTAATAAATTTGCTGTCAGGTGTGTAAGTGCAACAAGACCATATGGCTGGGGAGCCTATCACGACTACTGAATTCTGTCCCTTGCCTTTCATGACTTAGACTTAATTTAACATATATCATTGAAGGATTTACTCACTTCCTATAAACTTCTTTTATATTTTCCTTCTGTTTTATTATGCTATGCTGTCTGGACCTTAAAGTTTTCTCAGTTATATTCTTCCATAACCGAAAAGGCACATGGTATCTGCTGTCACTGATTTAACTGGTGTTTTATTGAGGTCTGTGCCTGCAAAAAAAAAATAACAAGAACGTAAAAGAAACTGATGGAAAGATGGAGAAAAGCAAGAGTGTGTTCCCCCCACCAAATCCCAAACCAAACAGAAATCTGCACATTGTCCCTGTTGTATGCTTTTAATTTTTGCCCTAAATAAATAAATGAATGGGCAAAAGAGCCTGAAAGGATTGTTGCTTAAGAAACTGAGGGAGAAACAGTTTAAACGACCTGTCCCCTGTGCTGAGGGGACCAGGATTTTATACATGCCTTTGAAGAAAGGAGCTATGCACTTATATTTTTAGAGAAGGGGGACAGAGGAGAAATTTCTTTTCCTGACAGAGTCCTGTAATGCAATGGAGTGGTTAGGGCAAGAAGGTGGAACAATTTGAAGAGCTTACCTTAGTGCATATCATCCTGAATGATTAAAGTGATTTACCTCATATATTTAAGAATGTAAGCCACTGCTGAAATACAGACTTTTTGGATAGTGTATTTCACATAATGGTGGCTTTTCTGGACCAGGTGCCTTGAGCTGCTGTGTTTCTGTGGTGTTTCTCCCATTTTTCTTCTGACAACTTCGTTGAAAGGAGTCTGAGCTACAACTACTGAGTGCCAGATCCTGATTTCAAACCATCTGTGTGTTTAGAAATATTCAGAACTGTAGGGGCTTTTTGACCCATTTCTCGTCATAATTAAATATATTAAACAATATTAGCCTTGTTGCTGGTCCCTAGAGTATTCCACTATTAATCTTTCTGACACTGAGAATGGGCTATTTATTCCTACTCCTTGCTTCCTTCCTATTAGCCAGCATTTAATCACTGACAAGAATTTACCTCTTACCTTGTGGTAAATTTCCTTAATAGTCTCTTGTGATGAACTTTATCAAAAGCCTTTCAAAAGTCATAAGTATATCATATTCATTGCTGCTTCTTTATCCACTGTTCTCTTTACTACTTCAAATAATCATAGTGGTCTGAGAAGCATGATTCATCCTAGTCAAAGCCAGGTTTTCTTTTCTTATCATATTATTATATAGAGTACAGTCAGCTTAGTTTTTTAAGTTATTGCCTTTTTTTTTTTTTCATGGTGCTGCAGTGTATTTGTGAAGTAATAGGAAGGAAATGTGTGGTACCCTCTTCAATGGTATGATGATCTTTCTAATGCTCAAGAAAGGTTTTCTGCCCACATTTTTTTTTTCCAAGTGCCCACTCTTTTGTAATTCATCCTAAAACAAAATCTGTTTCTGTTTATACACTGGCTTGTATGTTGAGTTGGTTGGGAATATGTCATGCTATGATTATGATAAATATAAATATTTTCTATAGATTAAAAAAGAAAATATTATCTATGATAGCATCATCTTAACTTGAAACTGAAGCTGTAAAAACAGAGATTCCTCTTCTCTACAGCTATTAATTTTCAAAGTTATTTAATATCAAGACTTCAAGTAGTTTAGGTAGATAGCTGTGCATCCCAATTTTATTTGTGTGAAGTCAGGCATCTGTCCTTTCCCATAGGAAAATAAAGAAAGAGAAAGAATATGGATGCAGCTTAAAAAGAGGGGTCATTATCTTTTGCATGCTGAAAAGCCCAGCATAACACAGAAAATTTAGCAGTCAGCCTCAGAAATATTCGTTCTCTTTGTTGAGTAAAACCCAACTCCTCTGAGTCTCATGCCCAGTATGTGAAAGGGTGCCCAAGCCTGGCCTTTCTTTGTGGAAAACAGTGCTCAGTGTGTATTGGGGATACAGTGTGGCCCTGGTTCTGAACATTGGCCATAATTAAAAACACAGTTTGTACTTTTTCTCATAATGTTTTTATGACACTGGGAAATAATTAAAAAAGTGATTTACTAGAGAAATGCCTAACTGCTCTTACACATTATCCTAAAATGCCAAAGAGCAAAAATGCCAAATAACACTTCCCTTGTGTTTTCTGGTAGATGATTGGTACACTGAAGAGTAATTAGTGTGGCACTGAAAGTGCACCAAATTGCACATTAAATGGTAGTACCACCTTTAACAAAATGTTTCCAGAGCCTGTCACAACAAGGCATTGAAACCTGATTATGGTACTTAGGTACTACCATGGTATGAATAAATGATGATAGAATAAAATTTTCTTCTGCTGACTGCAATACTTGGTATGCTCTTTCAGCTTCCTCAGCAGCCCCTCTGCCCCCACCCTCCCCTTACCACTTCCCTGGTGCTTTTCTCTCCCTTCAGTCAATAGCAGTGGTTCAAGTGACAAATAAAATTCCTGTCTCTCAGTCCTTTTCTAGGCTACAGGTTGGAACAAGTGAACCATTAGTCACTTCATGAAATCCTCCTTTGTGCGACCAGGCTGAGAGCAGTTGCACCTTTATGCATATTTTATGCACATTTATGGGCTGCATTTCACAGTGCTGTATTTAGTTCCATTACAGTTTTCCATCATATTGCTCTTTTATTATGGCATTAATTATGTATTGCTTTTACTTTATCTTGCAGTATTTTTTTCCATTATTTTCATAGTTGTGTTTTATAATGTGTATAAAGTTAATTTGTAACAGTAAGGTTAATGTTAGCCTGGCACTTTAGATTAGCCAAGCTGTTATTTTTTGAATGATTTTGTTTGGGTACCTCTTAAACTTCCTTTAGAAAAAAAAAAAAATCAACATTTAAAAGTCTGAGACACTAAATAATTCATAAGCAGAGGGAATTTTTATAAAAATAAAAGAGCTGTTTTAGGAGGATGAGCTTCCACTGTCACCATTCCAGGTCATGTGAAGCAGCCATGTTGAAAGTGGGCCACAGTCAGCCTGGGGGATATGGTGAAACAGCAGCTAATGAAAGTGATTTAATGAAAATAATATACAGACTTAGGCTCACAGCAACAGAAATACCTTTCTCACCAGAGATAATTCTGATTCCCACATGTGTCAATGTGCAGTGAGCATTCTGAGTTGGCAGCCCTACAGGAATGAGTCAGCTATAAGTTGTGGGTTTTTCCAGAGATAATTCAGAGCACTGAGAGGAGAATCTTATGTCTTTGGATAAGAGTCTGATACAGAAAACCCTAACAGAAAGGTTATGCATGCCAAATAATAGTGATGCAAGTAAAAGTGAACCATTAAGATCAAGAGTTGTTTGAATACATTGTGATTTCTTGTGAAAATAATAAAATTTTTGAGCTAGTGTAGGAGATGAGCTTAAAATTATTTCCATTACTCTAGCCTAAGAGAAAATAAAAACTAATTTTTGTGTGGTATTTAGAGGCTCTGATGTGACTTATGAAAGTAACACCAGCCAGACTTCGAATTGCAGTTGTGGATATGAATCTGACCATCAAGTGACTGTATTGTCATGGAGGTAATTCCATGGCTGCTTTCTGTGTTCCACTTCAGCTGGCAAGTCCCAGCAGAAACCAGAAGAAGAATTTAAGTGTAGCACCCTTTGCAGCCAAAATTCATAACATGAGATTCTTACAGGGGAAAATTTCTAGGGCTACGAAGCGTAGGTGAGGTTCAATGACATAACATCAGGAATCTCTATTTTCTATTTCACATGGAAAATTGATCATTGTTTTTTAATTCCTGTCCAGTCATATACTAGTTATTCTTAATTTTTGGTGGGAAGATTTATTCAAATCAGTCCTGATTTATAAGATAATAAACAATTGGCCAAGTCTTTCTTAAGGATGGGTAAGAAATTCTGCAATATTGATGGAAACAGAAGGAAAAAATATCAATCAACAAAGCTTTGATTATGTCTTCCCACCTTACTTCTAGAATTTATCTCTTTAAATTTACTAATTTATGAATTCTTTTTTAAAAATGTGATGAGTAGGCTAGCAAAGCTGAGTGAGGTCTTAATTGATAAACATCTGCAGATCTCAGAAATTGTGGCTGGTAACACCTTTTGAAAATCAGACCAACATTTCATATTGAGTTTTTCCAAATATTATCTTCTGTTTACAGAGGACAGAAAAAATCTTGTGAGTTTGGTTGTTTGCAAACATTCATTGTGAAGAGATTTTTCCCATTTGAAACAAAGACTGAAAAAAGGAGGCAAAGGGAAAAGGTCATTTTGTCCTTTGTGCTGTTTTGCTGTTCTTAAGAGCACAAAAATTCTTTTGTCTACTGCTTTTCTAGCTGCAGGCACAGCTGGAGTTCTGGCTTCCTTTCCTACCTGAACACTGGTTCTTCTTTCATATCTAATTGGGAGTGGGCAGGAAAGGAAAAATATCTAAATGTAATCAGAGAAAACAAATATTTAATATTTAAAGATAGCGGGTAAAGTGATCCTACACATGCTTCTTCCCTCATTAGATTTGCCATTTGCATCCTTTATTTAATTGTAAGGGTCAGGTTGCACATCTATTCTGTTGTTCCTGCTTCAATGATATTATTCTTCCCTGGCATTTCTGTGGCAAAAAAAAAGTCATAAATCTTTCTGACAGAAAAATTTGGGCAATTTCTTTTCAGTTACACTTCCTTGTTTTCTGCATGGGAGCTGAGCTACTGGGACCCAAGTTGTGGTTGAGCCACTTGAACCCAAATTGTGGCCAAGTTTACCCTAAGTACCAAATCTAGATACTGCAACAGTAACATGTGAAGCTGAAAGCAGCACATTAAGCAGAAATCACTTTTTAAAGGATCATATAAAACAGCATGAGGCTCATTTATAATTGGGCAATAATTTAGAATTCATGTAACTTTTAAAATAATTAATTACCTTCAAAATAGTGTTTTGTAATGCATCATCTGAAATTATACTTATGAATTTAGATATATCATTAGAATGAAAATAAATATAGAACTTAATCTAATAGTTGTGAAAGAAACCTAGGTTTTATATTTGTGCCTTGTGAGTATAATAGAAAACAAGGAAAATAATTTCATATTAAAATCTGGGTAACTGTGGGGCATTTACTAAAACTAATATTATCTCAGTTAACTTTCAAGTATAAAAAAGGGCTGGGTAAATAGCTCTCTATGAAATCTGAAGTACAATTTATAATGAATTTGTACTAATGATATCTAATGTGCCTAGTTAAAATGAAAACTTTATTGAGAATAAATGTTACTCATTTGCTTCAGAGGGTGTTACCAGACATATGTAGTTTGACAGTAATTTTTAAAAATAGAACAATATTGACTAGTAAATGCACAATTTAAATATTTCCCTCATGAGAATGAGATGTTTCATTTATAAAATTTTATTTAATTGTATAATATTAAAAAAGTCTCCACTTTAGAATACGTTAGTTGCAAAACATCTAAAAAGGAAATTTCTGAATAGCTCTTTCTTTGATGAATTCTTAAATAATAAGAATTGCTACTTAAATCAAAAGACAAATAACCTTATTCAAAAATTATTTTAGCTATTATGCCGGTATTATGAGGTATAGTTTTCTAGAAATGTTCAAGAATTTGAATTTGAATTTGTATTTAGTTAATTTGTATGGTCAAAATATGCATTAGTCCTGATTCTGTGAGTGCAATCAAATAATTTAAGCAAAAGAAGTCTTGTGCACCATCTAGATTTTGTTTTTAATTTTTATATATGGGACATTAATATTAGCATTAGGTCTGTTCAGATTTATTAAGAGAAAAATGGTGTTGGAGGAATCCCATTTGATGAAACAGTCATTGTTTTTAATGTATGTATAATTAATTCTACTGTAATAAAGCGAAAATCTATCCTGTAGATAGATTTTCCTTGGATGTTCTTCACAGGCATGAAACTCTTAATTTAGTGTGGCATCTTCTAAAATATTTCCCCCCATATATTTTTTCACATTTTACTGAGGAACCATTCAATCATCCTTATGGCTTGCAATATAAAGATTTGTTCCATCATTAAGGGAATTCGCAGAGACCTTTGCTTACATCATTGTTCCATGGGGAATGTTGGCATTTTTTTATTTGTTTCATCCTCAGTGAAGCAATGCTTAACATTTCTGGTTAGAATTCATACAATGGGTGGTGTTGCAGTCTCACACAGCCACATATTTTCATGTCTTACTTAATATATATTAAAGAATCTTTAGTGGAAAAAAAAAGAAAATTCTTTTCTCATACTTGCCTGAAACATTAAATGATATATGTTTAATCCTCTAGTACAGAGTAATCCTTTATTTTTAAAAATGAGTATATAACTTGGCTTCCTAGAATATTCAAGGAATAGGAGAGTTAGAGCTGTAGAGTGTACTGATGTTTTCAGTTTTTTCAGATGGTAAAATGACATTGTGGGCTTTGTCTGATTGTGGGCTTTTTTTTGTAGGAAGTTGTCAAGATTGGTAGTAATCATTTTACATCAACTGTTTTCTGCAGGGGCACCTCCAGAAATGCTTATAAAAAAGCTTCCCTGAACTGAAATTAAAATTTGAGACCTTTTTTTATAATCTATTCTGTAGCTGATATCCTAGGGCAGTTCCTTGATTTGATTGCATTTTGCATCATTGAAAGCTGATTCCAGTGGATTGGATCAGTTCTCCAGTGAGCTGAAGCCATCAGTGATGCACAAAGAATGAGAACAATCTCTTCCAAGGGAGGAACTTTCATGCTGAAAGGAAAGTTAGAACACTAAAAATTCTAGCAAAGGCAAGGCAGCCCTAGTGTCCCATCCAGGTCACAAACACTTTAGATATATAGCACGTCAAAGATGCTTTGACAAGCCAGTACTTTTTTTTTTTAAAGATACAGATTCTGAAGAGAAGAGAAGAGAGGTGCCTTAGTTTCTGCCCCATGCAGAGAGTTCAACAGTGCAGTGTTGGTGCTGTATCATCCTAGAAGAGGGATGTCTCCTGTTTACCTGGCTGCCACATTTTCACCCACCTTTACATATATTTGTACCTTGGCACATGGACCTTTGAGCTGCTTAGGCCCTATGTAAGCTGTATTTGTTCATTCATAAAAGCTTTGGCAAAAGGTGAAGAAGGTTCTTATGTCAAATGTCAGCTGTGGCTAAGTCTGATTCACAAAACCATTTCCATTCTTTCCTCTCTTTCCATGACAGCCCTTCTCCCACACCTGCTGCTACCAATTTGGTTGCAGCAGTTTAGTGGCCTCTTGAGGCAGCCAAACGTGCACATACCAGGTTGGTCTGTGACAAAAGTGTCATCTGCCCTCTTCTTCATGCAGTACTTGTGTGAGAACACTCATGAGCTCAGAGAGGGGGAAAGTGAGGGAATACATGAACATTTTTGTTACGTGAATTCCACTTGTGTGTCAGTACCAACTGCAAGGAAAAAAACTATCCAATTCCTTGCTGAACATATGCTCATTCCAAACAAGGAGATGCCTGTTAATGGAAAAGCCTCTGATTTATCTGCATATCTACAAAACTTATATTTCAGTAATGTCATTCTAATGTTGTGGCTTTAACAGCACTTCACTCCTCACCAAATTGAAAGGAGTGTTTTCTTGCCTTCCATGTTTTGTGAAAAGTGAAAACTTCTCTGCTACTGCTTGTGCATCTGTTTTTGTCTCCTCTGGAAGTATAAGGCTATGAGACACTGCCACAAGGGTTCATCAGTGTCCCAGGATTTGCATAATCTTCTGAACACTCCTAGAGGGTAGATTTTGGGATCATGCAGGGAAGTTTCACTGCAAAGTCCAGAATACCAGCTCACAGTATTTTGACTCTATTCTTGTTTCCCCTGAAAAATAACCCCCCAAATTTCCAAGGGAATACTCAGAATACGGATACTGATTAGCGGTCTATGGGGCTCTCAGAGACCTCCCTGAGATTTTATTCTCTGTCAGAATTTAGATAGTTTGCTCTCATTGTATTCCTCTTCATATATTTCTGTGCTCAGGACTTAAGGGGAAGCGTGATTAGTACCTGTGCTGCTGTTGTACCCTGTCAGCTTAGGATGGCTGCAGACCTTTTCATCTAATCAGCACTCATGTGTCAGCTAATGCAAGCGTTACGCTAAACATGTTCTGATCATCCCCCAGAGAAATGACATTTCATCTCTGGGTGTATATTGTGAGAAATCCTAAATGTTTTTCTCATTGGACTGAACACTGTGTGAATACCAAAAAACCCAGCTAAATTCAAAACGTCACATTAGACAATTCTGAGGTGAACAGATGTGACTGGATAAGGTTACAGCTAGGTACTTCATGTGCACTTTTTAGGTTTGTGTTGGGAATTGCATTTCTGAAACAGTCTCGTTGGTGCTGTTATGCAAATTCAAGTGTAAATCAACAGGAGACCAAAAACCAAGCAAGTCTGAACCCTTAATAATACATTTATTGCACATTAGGTGAGTCAAAGCAAAGCCCAAAGACATACCCTTCTGCAGAGTTAAACCTTAATTAGATGATAAATCTAGAATTTTATGATCTGATAAATAATTTTGAGATTTTTTAAATGACGATTTTGTTCAGGTAATACCAAATTATCTGAGGAAAAACACCTTTTAGTTGCCATGTTCCACTAAGTGAAATGTAAGGCTGTTTCTCTAATGAATACACACAGTTCTCACCACCACTGACCACATGTGTGAGTGTACCATCAAACCGGGAGCAGACTCCTCTCTAGATTGGGATAAAGAACTGTATCACAGCAAACAAAGTGCAAGGCAAAGGAATGTATTTTTATCGTTGGATTAGAAAAGGATTAGTGTAATTTGGTAAATGTTGTCTGTGGGAAAACTCCTGAAAGGATTACATTCTCATCCCCACAGCTCACAACTTCTCAGATACACTGTATTTTCACTAATGCAGAAACTACAAAAATTTCTGGATGTCCATGTTGACTGTTCTGATAACAAACAACACATAAACTCTGCTTTTGGATTAGTCAATGCCAATGTTCAGTATATGAATTCCTAACCTGTTGGATTCTGTTGCAGCTCACAAGTCAAAAACTTGTGATGCTTCTCACTGACACTAACATTCTGCAGTTAGCAATTTTTGTGACTATAGAGAATCAAGCAGAGATGTCAATAAGAAAAAGGATTTTAGATTATATTAGCTTAAAATCATAGTTCCTGCATTGGAAATATACTCGGTATGATAGTTTGTAAATATAAAATGCAGAGAAAAAAAATCATTTAAGTAGAAAACTAAATGTAGCAAATGGTCCTATATTTATATCTCAGTAGTCAGAATACAAATAAACATCCTTGATAAAAACACATCAGTGCTTCCAATTAGGTAGTATAATTGCATACTTTGAAGTGGAACAATGGAAAATTCTGACAATCCACTTTATTAATATGAGGCACAGATTCAGAGATGTATAAAAATAACATTTAATCTGTTTAAAGCATCTGCTACTCTATACTTTTTGTATAAAATTTGTGTATTTTGTGTAAACATACACATTAGATCGATAAGTAGATACCTAACTAGATAAATACCCATTGCATGAGATCTGATCCTGTCTTTAAAAAGCCTTAAATTTTCACACATTAAATTTAAGTGCATTTTTAGTAGGCACAGGTACTACAATGAAAGTATGTGATGCTAATGTTCTTTAGCAAGGAAGGAATCACCACCCTCACGGCCGTAACTGGCAAAATTTTTATAAATTCTAAATAAAAATTACTGATGTTTCATTACTTATACTAATGATTGGACAGTATAAATAAACTAGTGATGCTTTTTCTCATCATATCACATTATCTTTTTTTTCTTGCTTTATCTTCCCATTTGGAAATTTGTGGTAGAGCATTCTTCAGTCGGAATCACCAAAATGTGTGTTTACATTCCAGTCTGTGCTCATGGGACTTGTTAGCCTTGATTATAAAATTGAGCTCATATAAGTTAAACATCTTCAACTAAAACCAGCTGTTTTGTCATAAATATTTATGTATGGACAGAGCTCTACATTAGTCATTCTTAAAAGATATGGGCTACGGTTATCTTCTTCTGATGCACTGCTGCAGTAAGTGCTACAGACAGCCAGCTCGCAGTGTCTTTCCATGGGAAGGGAAAGCAGCTTCCTAACAAAAAATGAGTAAGTGTTTACTCTGCCTGTTGAAAAGTCTGGCTATTGAAGCAGTTTGTCTAAAATACTGTTCAGTCACCAGAGGTGAAACTGGGCCAGGCATGTGGATTTTACCTCAGGAAGGCAGAGAGAGATCAAGTGGTTTCATCCTCAAAAGGGGGTCCTTTAAATCGTTGATACTGCTTCTAGATGGCATAACACAGCTTCTTTATGCCAGTGCAGAGCAAAGGGGAAAGGAAATGTAAATACTACCTCTCCTCCTGGAAATGTTTTAGACTCTCCTAGCACTTAGTGGCAGGTTACAGAAAGGGCAGGTGGGAATCGAGAGCAGTGGTCTGACCCTGACACCAGTGCCTGCAATTGCCTCAATTTTCTGCTCCCTATACCTGGGATTTGTGAACCTGGTCATCCATCAAAGTCTACTGCATACATAGCATTCCCCTGAGAGTGCAGGGGAAAGGGACACAGTGTGCTGGTCTGGCTGTGCCAACCCCACGCTCTTCCTGAGGGGGTTTATTCCACAGAGCACGTTGGCACTGTTGACTTCCTGGCCACGAGCCCGGAGCAAGTTTCAAACCTGAGTCTAGAAAGTCTTTGGGTAGCTTCCATGCTCCTTCCTTGAGGTGGTGTTCAAAGTGTTTGAGTAACCAAGGGTTTTGTGAATGGGGGAAAATGAGATGAGAATATATTAAGCTGGTTGTAAAAGGTGACGGTTAGCATCAGTGATTGCTACTGCTGGGTGGAGAACTACAGAACTGCTACTGCATTCGCTGCTATCTCTGCCTCTGCTTTTGTGTATTAAAATTGAAATGCACTGCCACAATGGCCGGAGTTGCTCCTGCTTTTCATTCTGTCTTTATTAGTGTAAGGAGATTTTTACTGAATTTTGTTGCTGATGTGTAACCCCAATTGTATTTTAAAGCATAAAATCTCTTGCAGTACCTGAACTCTCCTGGCCTGAAGCAACAAAGCAAACATATTTTACTGATACACTTTGAGAAGGAACTGCTCTACATTTCCTTCTCTTTTGTACAAGTTTCTGTTCTCAGCTAGTTACTCTTGATGGCTGGCATAAATTTACTCCATTTTCTTTCACATGATCGGCTGTTGTAACTGAGAGAAGATGCTATCACACAGTTTGCCTGTAATTTGAGCAATATGTTCTTCTGGCCTGATGGAATCTTAGGATAATTCAGGTTGGAAGAGTCTCTAGTCCGCCTACAAGCTTAAAGCAGGGCCAGCTGGAGGTCAGACAAGGCTGCTCAGCTGGTCCTTGGAAACATCCAAGGAAGGAGACCACACAACCTCTTGGGTCTCTCCTGTTCTGCTCAGTTGCCTCCAATAAGCAACAAACCTGCCTGCACTGCAAGTTTGATGGCAGATACGTGTCCCTTTGCCTGCAGCAGAAGGTCTCCCACTGCTGTCACTTGCTGCATCCTGTTGGTGAGGCTGCCCAAACCAGAGGTTTCTTCCTTTAGTCTGCTGCCAGGGAACTGAACCTACTTCGGAATTGCAAAGCTGCAGGTGGAGAAGGAGCCAGGTGCCAGAAGCTGCAAGGCTTCAGACTTCCTAGTCTTGGGAGCTGTCATGGTTTAACCCCAGCCAGCAGCCAAGGCCCAGTCACCTTTTTGTTCTTGTGGCTTGGATGCATTTTTAAGGAATTTTTAGTGTGTGTGAAAAGGATGCAACTGAATAACTCGGTGATGAATTCCTAAGGTAACAGCATCTTTCCTTTTCCCCATTGCTGCTGTACTTCAGCCCTGATCTTCTAAAATTGTAGCTTGTGAGTTAAGGCAGCAGTTGAGACTCTTTGGCCCTTGGACAGCAGAGGCACGACAGACACTGATTGTACAGCGCGTGCCAGATGTTCGGGATGTGTTTAAACATGGGCTCCTGCTACATTGCATAGAGAATGCCTGGGGGTGAAAGTGGCTGCTCACCATCCAGTATTACAATATGGTTTTTTGTTGGGTTTTAGCCGTGGCTGCTATCTGAAGAAAAAGAGAATACTGAATTTTAAATAGAAAGTGCATATAAAGATTTTATTCCTTACACTATTTTGTCAGTACAACACTGCCATACTGAAACAGTCTGAATTTAAGAAAATGAGAAATGGGAATCTTTTTCTTCTCCTTTTCTCCTCTGTGCACTTCTTGGATACTTAGGAACAACCTTGAGAGGTAAAAACTTAAGTACTGCAGCCTGAATGTAATTATGCTTTAAGTTTGGAGTGTCACCCCTATAAGTTACTATAATTATTTCATATGCACTTAATTTCAAATGAAATTATAATCTTATTTTTATCAGAAGTAATAAGCCTGTAGTTCAGAAATGAGAATGGGCTTGTGAATATGTAGCAAAATATTAGAAATATGGTAAAGTAGATCATTAGTTACAAAGTAATAATTTTCAGTGCAAAAGTCTACTAATAGACATTTCCTACAATCAGGCAAAAGGAATAAATGTGAGCATGAAGTTCTCTTCAGCAGCTTTTTCCTGTGAACACAAGGCAATGATGTGAACACACAAAAGAATTTTAACATACCTTTGCAAATATCACTTGCCAAGAGTTTGCAACAACCAGTGTTACTTGTCAGTTTATGGAGCCTATTTAAAATGTATGTAAAGAAAGAAGTGTTAAGAATAATAGCTGGAGTTGGCCATGTTACTGTATAAAACACTATATGATGCAGTGCTGTTGAATTCGGGTCATCAGGCATCTTAATGTTGTTAAAGAAATAAAAATGATCTGTGTTTAAAGGTCTGTATTTACACATTTCTCATGCCTTTTGAACCGTGTTTGTATTAATACATTTCTCTCAGCTTTTGAGCCAAGAAACCTAATAGGTTTTTATGTTCTTTTGTAAATAACAGACTTCAGTTAACCATAGTTGAATTCACCTGAAAACGTCACTGAATTTTGCTAACTAAGTGGCTTCCTTCAGACAAAATGACACCTATTTGTGACTGTCAGTTGATCCATTTGTGAGAGTGAACAAAGTCCTGTTTCTCAGTTCAGCTGCACAGAAGCTCGTTTTTTTTTGTTTTGTTTTGTTTTTTTTCCTTTTCACATATCAGTCATCTTACTAGGAAAACTATCTGTTAAAAATTCTTAAGGAAATGCAGGCATGATGGAAACAGCCTGTGACTGAAGGGGAGTATGGAAGAAAGAGTTGTTTTTTAAGGAGGAGTTACTAGTTATTAATTAAAAACAAAATTCTGGAGCTTCCAAAAATGTATATTGAAGTTCTTGATATTTTGTTTCTTGTCTCCTCCTGAGTTATTTTTGTACCACTTCCCTTCCATCTTGAATACTATAATCTTTGTTTCCTTTACAAAATACTTCCATTGTTTTCCTCTCCATTTAATTTTCAGAATGGAAACATGACCTAAGAAGCGTATTGTTGTCTGTCAAGATGAAACACAATGCATTCTTGTGCTATCTTTCCCTTGTTCTGTCCCTATTTCTTCCTTGTTTCTAGGCAGATATTTGTGGTCATTTTCAACAATGTAAGTAGTGAGGCATTGGAGGAAGAACCAGAAAAATGCCTGGTTTTTAATTGCCGGACTTAAATACCTTGAATATGCTCACAAGTGGTGTCAAAGGTGGCAAGAGTTTCATTACGCATAATTAAAAAGAAAGAAAGGAAAACAGAAATACCACAAATGAACTGAAATGGACCAGGAAATGGACAGGGAAAATTGAACTATTTCTCCCACTGGTATTAAGGTCAAGCAGATAACTTGTGTTTTAATACTCCATTTTCTTGTATTCAGAACTTGCTCCACTATTACTGCCAGACACTGGTTAAATCCATTCTCTATTTTATTAACTCATCCTTATCATACACTGCTAAGCTTGGCTCCTAGTGAACTTTTCTGTGAACTCTGCCAAAGTTCAGGGCCTGAAGTCAGAGATATGTCTTACTCCTTTCCACTGGCTATTCCTACACATTGCAGAGTGTTCTTCAGGGAAGTCTGTCAGCAGTAATCTCATATTACCTCCTCTAGATTTTTTTCATTTCCTCACTGTCTTTACTTTTCTTTGTGGTCAGTCCACATGTGCCTGTGGCAGTATTTGTCAGGACCTGCTAAGTGGGTGGCTGGGCCAGTTGCATCCTGATGAATGTGCAGGGAGGTCAGCCACAGGCGTGCTTCGCAGTGCAGGCAGCACAGGGCCAGATTGCTGTACAGACAGAGGATTAACTATGTGAAAATACAATTCAGACAAGACCCTTGACAAATTTTATGAAAATGATCTACACTGAGGAATTTGACAAGGCACTCAGTGCTGCAGTCAGCACTAAATCCCTTGTATTTTACAACCCAATAATCAACCTGCTGCTGTGATTATCAGAGTGGAAGAGGATGAGTGGCGAGAGTAAGTGGCTGCTGGTGTGGTGCCCAGACCTACCAGGGCCCTGAAGCAGCTCCAGCAGGAAGCTATTTGACATCCATGCAGTCTAAGCAGACAATGACGATTTGGGGAACAAGAGATTCATGAAGACATTTTTCACTTGCCTTTGTCCTCTATTTGCTCTGATCAGAATTCTTTCTTCACTCTTCTTTTCTACTATCCCAAAGTCAGTTAAAAGATAGTTTAAGATTTTCACCTGACAAAAAAATGTCATCTAAGAATCCACTGCTTTTCCATCATTGATTTATTCTCTCAGACACAACTGTCGCCAACTCTAGGACGACCAACAGTTTCACTAAAACATATCTAAGAAAATGTCTCAGTTTTTCTTTTCTTTTTGTTTTCTTTCTTTTCTTTAGAAAAAGTCCCATTTCTCCCTAGCAAGAGACAATATTTTTGGCAGATTAAAAGCATTACATCTGTAAAGCCAGCAAAAATAGCAGACTTGGGTGAAATATCACCAAATCATTAACTTTTTGAATTCTAGAGGATGATTCTTTTTTTTTTTCCCCAGTTCCTTTTCAGATTATGGCAGCTCTTTGGCATTTTTAGTAAATCTGATACTCCTAGGGAGGCATGAAATCCTATGAGTGAGAATTCCTCCATTAAGAATAACTACACCAAGACCATGTATGAAATTTGAGACCTGTCCAGTCTTCCTGTGCTTTTCATTGTATCCTGCCTGAATTGCTGTGGTTCAAGTGCTCTTATCCACTCCAAACCTGCAAAGAAGGGAGCAGACAGTGCCCTGGAGAGCATTGCATAACAATGGAATGAATGGTTTCCAAACCAAACAGGATATTAAATATTACAGATATTGAGTAAGTTCTGCCAGTTCAGCTTGACTGCAAAAGGAGAAATTAGGATTGGAAATGTTCCTTGTCCTGTAGCTGGTGTCTTGCTCTTCAAAATTGGCAGTGTGATAAAAAAGGTACAGCTGAGGCAAACTTGCTTTTTTTGCTCTTAAGTGTCTTTCTCCCTAGGGTGAGATTGAAGTTAGCAACACAAGTCTATCCTTTACTTTATACTCAACTCTTCTTTTTCTACTTAAGTCTTTAGTGAGCCCAGCTCAAATGGGAGGATCCAGTTTGGAGAGGTTGTTCTTGTTGACATGTTCTGCTTTTGTCCTTTTCTGTTGAACTATTTGCTCTAAGATATCACTTATCACAAATTTAAGAGTCACAGAAAATCACATTTCACATGGATAAGATTATTACTGCAGCAAGTGTCAAGGTTTTAAAGGTTAGATGTTTTCTTTCATCACCACAGAAATAGGGGACTGGAGTGGAGGGAAGAAATAAATATTTTCAAAGGATAGGTTACGCTGCACACAACATGGAATTCCAGTGTTTCCTTTTGAGTTATTTAATGCAGTGGCAGAAGAGAGGCATTTTTTGTAAGGAAATTCAACTTTTCAGTTGCTAGGAAAAGTTGAACTCTTGCTCTTCAGTGACTTCGAAAAGATTTAAGGTTTGCTGATCAATGGCCATGCTTTCATGTACGTGTGGGGGAGGACATCTGATTAATGACCTGTGACACAAACTTCACCTGTCTGCAGGAATCTGCATACCAGCTGAATACTGAGATGACAAATTAACAAAGCATTTTGTATGGCCTTCACTGAAAAAACCTATGGGGTCTGGAGGTCAGTTTAGCAAGTGCAAACACATGGTTATTTTTAATTACACATAAGCTGCTCTTATCCCCTGAAATAGCAGAGAGGGAATTTTGCCATCAGGTTTGGAGTGTGGACACACTTGCTCTTTTTTGTTTTATTGGCTTGGAGATTTTCTCAGTGTTAATCCTTTAAGAATACAACTCCACAACTTTTTTTTTTTTCCCCTGCTTCTTTTCTGCCTCTTTTTTTTCCAATTAATGTGTTACAACTGAGTCCTTGTTTGTAAGCCTGAATCTAGTCTTTTGTTTAGTGAGGACGGACAGATTAGACACACTTCTGAATGACCCATTATAAATTGTAAGGGCTGTGTTTAATTGGGAAAAAAAATAACAGCTGCTTAATTTATGGATATGCACAACAGGACAAACAATTTCAACATGGAAAGCAGAACACTCATCACTGATAGAGCTGGCATCATTTCATCATGTGTCAGAGTTGCAGTAGGAATCTCTTTCTTCTGGAGTTAATTTAGTGCTTTAGAAAGGTGCCGGATGGGGCCCTGGAGACAGCAGCCCTGGGATGGGTGCAGCATCAGGTGCAGTGCAGGTGGCACAGGCAGAGACCTGGCAGCCTCTGCTCCAGCACCAGCACGGATTTGCTCGTCCCACAGGGAGGGAAAATCACCAAAGGAGAGAAAATGAAGGTGGCAATGTCCCATGGCCCATGATCTGAGTTTGGCAGCAGAGGTGTCCAATTTGAGACAGAAATTTCTCCACTGTAAAGAGCAGGGCACTTCTCAGCCAGATTATAGTGAGCGTTCAGTAGATAGTAATGAAGCTTTTGTCACTACACTGGCACCTTCTCTTTTGTGAGGAGTATGCTCATTAAAGAAATAATGTCCCTTTCAACCCGTAGATTTGATATATTCAGGAAAAGAAAGAACTAAATGACTGGAAACATGACTTCACGGTCAGGTAGTCCATGCTCCCAGCTCTACATAAGCATTTTGCTGCACTCATTAATCTTTTGTGAGTGCCTTTCAGTAGATTATTAGGAAACATCTGTTTAATACTTATTATTTTATTTCCTTATCATGTGTTCTTTTTTATTCTCAAAATATTCTCCCTAGGGGCAAAAAACATGTGTAGTGGAAGCTATGATTTTGACAGTATTATTGTTTGAGTAGATTTCTTTTCTTTTTTTCTTTTTTTCTCTTTTCTTTTTTTCTCTCTTTTCTTTTCTTTTCTTTTCTTTTCTTTTCTTTTCTTTTCTTTTCTTTTTTCTTTTCCTTTTTCTTTTCTTTTTTCTTTTCCTTTTCTTCTCTTTTCTTTCTTTTCCTTCTCTTCTCTTCTCTTCTCTTCTCTTCTCTTCTCTTCTCTTCTCTTCTCTTCTCTTCTCTTCTCTTCTCTTCTCTTCTCTTCTCTTCTCTTCTCTTCTCTTCTCTTCTCTTCTCTTCTCTTCTCTTCTCTTCTCTTCTCTTCTCTTCTCTTCTCTTCTCTTCTCTTCTCTTCTCTTCTCTTCTCTTCTCTTCTCTTCTCTTCTCTTCTCTTCTCTTCTCTTCTCTTCTCTTCTCTTCTCTTCTCTTCTCTTCTCTTCTCTTCTCTTCTCTTCTCTTCTCTTCTCTTCTCTTCTCTTCTCTTCTCTTCTCTTCTCTTCTCTTCTCTTCTCTTCTCTTCTCTTCTCTTCTCTTCTCTTCTCTTCTCTTCTCTTCTCTTCTCTTCTCTTCTCTTCTCTTCTCTTCTCTTCTCTTCTCTTCTCTTCTCTTCTCTTCTCTTCTCTTCTCTTCTCTTCTCTTCTCTTCTCTTCTCTTCTCTTCTCTTCTCTTCTCTTCTCTTCTCTTCTCTTCTCTTCTCTTCTCTTCTCTTCTCTTCTCTTCTCTTCTCTTCTCTTCTCTTCTCTTCTCTTCTCTTCTCTTCTCTTCTCTTCTCTTCTCTTCTCTTCTCTTCTCTTCTCTTCTCTTCTCTTCTCTTCTCTTCTCTTCTCTTCTCTTCTCTTCTTTCCCTTCTCTTCCCTTCTCCTCCCTTCTCTTCCCTTCTCTTCCCTTCTCTCTTCTCTTCTCTTCATTTCATAAATATTGTATGATCACAGAAGTGCACGTTGAATTTATTTCTGTCTTCCATCATTGGGGGGTTCTAAGTAGATGAGCTGTAACTCCCATTCTGAGCTTTATGGTACTGAAAGAGTAAAGTTGTATTTTTAGTTGTTGATCCCAAAATTTAATTTAGTCTTCTAAAAATCTTGGCCCCAGGCTATTGTTTGTCTTGAAAGTGGTAACTGAGATTTTCCCTTGCTTTAGGAGTCAAAAAGAAGTGACTGTAAGAGAGGATAGATTTGCTCAGGGCAGCTCATGTATTACAGCATGTTGTACTAATTGGAGTTTCCTAAGGTGTGATGGCTTCATGCCCAGGAACTAGATGGCTGTAGTCCAGCTGAGAGGTGACACATGTAAATAACCAAAAGCTGGGCTTCATCTGCCAGGATGGGATGGAACCTTGTAGCAATCAGTGATAGAAGAAACTGCTGCTTATGGATAGTGCTGTGTAACTTAGTTGCATCAAGGAATCCAGGTACCAGCAAGCTACGTAAATAACTGGCTAATTTGGGGCACATTTTCAATCAAAGAATTCACCTTCCTTCCTATTCTTTGTAATTGTCCCTCTGCCTCTCAGTGCTCTGTCTTTTTTAGATTCAAATGCAGCCTGATGTCTTTATAAATGAATTGATTTTATCTAAACACTTTGTATACTGGAGTTGTGGTAAAACAGAAAGAGCTGAATATCATCGTTTTAGTGACATACAACTCTAGATGATCTGAAAAATTCCCCCTGGTGATTAAGACTAATACAGAAAATGACTGGAGAGAATGGAGTTGTGTGGGATGCCACAAATGAATGCAGCAAAAAAAAAAAAAAAAAAAATCATTATGACTGTTTGAGGAGAATTAAAAACTGTGTACTCTTGTCACCTCTTTCAAAAGATAGCAAGATATTGTCCTGGAAACTGTTGTTGAATGCATTTGTGCAATAAATGTGAATGTCTTCCACCTATTTACAGTTAAATATCCATCTCAATTTCTAAGCAATTTCAATGCCATGGTCCAGGTCTACTAAAGCTTCTTTCAAGTCTAGAATAGTATCAATCCTTTAATGCATTTACAGTTAAATTTTGTCCATCTCATCTTCGAGCCTCTTAAAGTATATATTGGTTATCATTAGATGAAGCTGAATTCAATTGGATATTCAGGGTGGTCCTATCAGAGACACCTGGGGATTAATGATATATTTGAAGAAGGAAGAGAACAGTCTCGGTTTGTGTTGCTGACTGGTGTGAATTTTTATACCAGAAATCAAAGGGGCTTCTGTCCTTTAGCCATCCACACACAACTCTGGCATTCCCTGGTGTGCAACACAGTTTTTTGGCTCATCAGCCCTGCTACCATTGCACTGCTTTCATTCTCCACAGCTAGACTATGAAAGTTCTTGTTACAATGATGCATCAATTGCTTCAGTCAGGAATGTCCTATGGTTGTGGTTTTTTCTGTTTTTCTTAAGGTGGGAAAGATCCACGCTGAATCCAGGTGTTGCAATGCTGGATGTGATTTGTGATGAAATGCCAGCACTGAAGACCTACTATTGTTCAGCAGCTCTGGGCAGAGCAGCCCTTGGGATTTGGGAAGGCCTTTCAATGGATGGCATATTTGAGTGTAACAAGGTGGTGTGGTTCAAGTCCTTGCCATTATTGAGCTCTCTATTTCAAAGCAAATCTTTACTATAATCAATAATGTCTGAATAACAGCACCTTGTATTGCCTAATTTCAAGGATGTCCAATGAGTTAAAAAAATGTGAATCAACTATGGATCTAATTATATAATCTGCTGTCTTGGTACATCTCATATGGATAGAAATAGAAAGGACTGGATATTTTCTAAAAGCTTTGGCTTACAAGATTTCTAGCTTCATCAAGAAGGTTCACTGAGTGCTTAAAAGTTAAGGATATTAATGGACCTCCCAGTCCTCTGAGACTAGCTTTTCCCCAGCTACAGAGACCAATAAATATCTGTATCATATGTTGTATTTTATGAGAAAACAGTTGGGGCATTTTTGCAGTCTGTGGGCGCTTAAACTCTGTGCAGGATAACATAACATATGAATTAGGGGGCCAAGCCAGTATACCCTTTCTTTTCCAGCCTTTAATTTTCAAGCCAAACCTGTGTATCATACAGATCAGTGTGTGCATTATTTTATAAAGTCTGATGTGTGAGCCTTAGAAGTCATTGAGGTGAACTGTTAAACTTGCTTTGATTTTGATGGCAGATCCGTGTATTTAGGACACAGTAGGCTAGAACTCATAAAAAGAATTAATCAATTTTCCTGTATTATTAATTATACCCTAAATTATTCAATGATGGAATTTTCTAAATGCAATTTATTTTTCACCACCTGTTGCTGCTAGTCAGCTTCCTGTTCAATTTAGACAAAGGGAAAGGACTGATGCTTTTATTTTCTGTGCTACATAATACTTTACTGTTTGTGTTCACATATGTGAACAAAAAAGGAATGTCAAATATCTAACAGATATTGTTTTAAATTGTATCATTACCTGTGATGATGTTACACACGTTGATTAGTATGAAAATCATAAAAATCTAGATCAACATGAGCACACTTACTGTGGGAAATTCTCTATTATATAGTGGACAGCATTACCTTTTAGCATGCAAGTATCCTGCTTGCCCTAGTCTTAGAAATGAATTTCTTATTGTTAAGAAGGACTAGTGCCATGAAATGTGCTATCTAACTTCAATAGAAGGGAAAAATGATTAAAAAAATCTCATCCAGATACAGACCTGATTATGATCTTTGGACATAATCCAGTGGGAGTTTTTCATGATTATTTTTAAAGTTTAAAAAATGAACTTTAAAATATGGTCTGAAAAATGAATACAGAGTACCTTCTTATGCAGCACTGCATTGTAAAAAAACAAATGAAGAGAATGGAAGTTTTCAGCATAATATCTGATAAACTGTAAAACCTGCATATATCAAGAAAACTGCAGTTTGTAAGAGGCAGGCTGCTTCTGTGCATGTGCATAAGGTACTAAGAGCAGACTCATCATGCTTGAGCATAAATGGGAATTTAATTGACAAGTCCCACAATTATCTGTGTAACAATATAATCATATAATTAGTATAAAAATAAATGTGCAAGACAGAGAGTATTATAGCAAATGCAGTTTTACTGTAACAAAGGGTTGTGACAGGAAGAGACTAAATACAGAAATGTGCTTAGAGTCTGTTTTTTGATCGTTCTTCACAAATATTCATTTTACTCACAGTGAAGTCCCAGTGGTTTGTTTCTGCCGTGTTGGTGTGGGAAAAGGAGTAGCTGAAGGGCACTTGAAAATGGCCACTAATATGATAATAATTGTGTAAGCAACCAAATGTCTCATCCTAATAAGAAGAGTAGACGAACACAGTATGTGCTGAAAAGACAGGACTTTTCTCAGCTTTGGCTGTGGTTGTATCTCAGATAAGAGCCTGCCAATGCAGCCTAAATGACTGGCAGCCAAACTTGCCTGTTCACATAAGGCTCTCCCATTTCCCAGTTCTAATTCATTTCTACCCCTGTGACAAACACTAACACTATTGGAAGTAACTACATATCCACCTGCCAGTGTCATTGTGCAGGAATTTCTGCCAGTCTAATTGGGAAGGAAGTTCTTGGCTTAATTATAGGAAAGAAGGTACCTGGTTATTTTAAGATCAGTCTATAAATTGTCAGCTTGCTGCTAATTTCTAGTCTCCACATAATTCAGAATGTAATGCTTCCATGTTGCAAGGTCTTGCAATGGTCCTGGAGTTATCATTAATCATTAAGGTAAAAGTTAATAGGACACAGTTTTAGAGGGCATAAGAATAAATCCCTTATCTATACAGATGTGCTCCATTTTCCTAACATGAATATTTTGAAATGTTCACTATCTAAACTCCCACCTCATATGACTTATCACAGTTACCCCTTACACCTAAATCACTTACAGCTTCAGCATGTAGTTACCACCTGTGTCACTGCTACTAACCTCAAGCTAAGTTAAACATCCCATGGAATATCTATCATTATAAAGTCTATGCAGAAAACCAAAAAGCTTTTGATTTCATTAAGATGACATTATTTACTGGTTTTGGGGGTTGTTCTTTGGCTATTGTATTTTCACTTATTTATTTCCTGACCTTTCCTTTTATTTTTCTTGCACACCTGTATGTTGTTATCTCATTGAAGTTTGAAGAAATTCCACCTTAAATATTCAGATTTTAGCCACAAAATCTTGGTTTCTAAATGTTGAGCCAAACATACCTTATTTTTCAAAGGACAAAAATATAGTCCCGGCAAAGCTGATCTCTTCTCTGTCCCTCTTTATTTTTCAAATGAAGTGGGGCTCCTGCCACAGAATTAAAGTGAATTGAAGTTAGTAAAAATTGCTTGGATAAAGCACAGTTTAAATTTTGACAGATATCTTGAAGACAAAAAATCTCAGAGTTATAACATTAGAATGACTTCAGTGTTCTGCTAGAAACATTCCTCCCTTTCATCAAAATTCTTTTATAAACCAAAAGACTTTTTGCTGATGATCTGCCAAATTCATATTTTGCTTTTTTTGAGGAATCTGGAACAGACAACAGATCTGGTTGCTCTCTTGAAGCCCCATGCACGCTGGAAATATGTTTTTGGCTCCAGTCAGCTCCTTAAAGGATATTCTGGGTTGCCTCTTCAGGAACTCCAAATAGATGCATGGAGGAGGAGTAATCAGCCACGGGGTCTGCTACACTTAGAGAGACTTGGAAAACCATCACAGAGTTTGGTGTATAAGGGAGGGACTTATATTAATCAAAGGAAAATTGAAGTTCCTTCTTCCAGTCAGGACATCTGGTAAAGGTATTTGTCCTGTATGATTTTTCACCTGATGTTGTCTGTATAATAATTTTTGCTCAAACAAAAAGAGTTCCTTGAAGTAAGGCAGTTTTTTTAACCCCTAAGGCTGGAAGCAAACTTTTCTGCTAAAAACACAAACACACTGTACAATTTTGTAGAGCCTTTGATATCTGAAAAGCTCTTTAATTTGTTTTAATATTTCTTTTTTTTCTTTCATTCCCCTTTTGCAATCGGTCTTTATGCTAAAGAAGAAGAAACCTTGGAAAATAGAAGGCAACTGTTTTCTGTAAGTGGTTTTAAGTCATTAGATTTCTTTATCTCTTGCTCACACCCCCACTTCCCTATTAGAAGAGTTTCTATCTTATGCCACAAGCAAATGTAATTTCTGTTGTTGCTTCTTTGCAAAATCCAATTTGTTATGATGTATTATGCATGCGAGTATAATTGCAGAGGAGGAGTTAAACTGAATGACAGTTTAAAGAGGTGCATTCCTTTGGCTGTGTCATTCACAAAGAGCAGCAAAAAGAAAAGTGGGACAAATTGATGCCCTGATGAAAGTATTAATCTGCTAAGACTTCAGATGAAACAATGGGACTGCCCTAATCAAGCCATACCCTCTAGAGAACAAAATTATGGCACTGCCTTCTGATACAGAGATTACTGTAGCCTCAGCAGCAATATCAGTGCTAAGATCTACTGTATTCTTTGTGTATACATTACTAGCAATTAAAAAAAGTGCTTGTCAGTAGCAATCTTAGCATAAACCATTTTTTCCCAAGAAATGTGAGAGTTTTATGAGATCCTGTATAATGAGTTAGTCTTTTGCCATTTATTTTCATAGAAGGAGTAGAATAAAGTATGTAATAATAATAAATAAGAGCAAAGTAGCAAGGTAGGTAAGTATTCCAAGTGAAATCTCTTTAAAGAAAATGTGTAAGATTTTCACTGCAAATGAGGAGAGAGGTTATAAATACACCAAATTATACCTTTATATTTATGATGCTGGTGAACATGATGTATCAATTAAAATAATGGTAAAGTGTTTTATATTTTTTATTTTCTTCAACAGATTATGGTGGTAAAAATAGAGCTTTTAAAATCAAGCTTTTATTTTTTTTTATTCTTTATATCACTGAACTACAATTTCTTTGTAGTATTTCAATGATAACTGCTCTGAAAATATTTGGGCCATGTGTTTCTGCGCTGTTTTCTGAGTCTGTCCCAGACAGCCAGATCAGATCGCAACAGATGCATGGTGCAGGAAGATTTCATCAGTAACCTTTGATGCTGGAGACTTCATGCTTGAAACTTTCGCAGTTACTCACAGCTGCCTACTGTGGGAAAGGACCCTGCAATCCAGCATGGTTCTTCTTTCCCACTGCCTCTCATTATCCAGTTCCAGGTCTTTGAGCAGAGAAATGAATTTACTGCTGGTCTAAAGTAGATACAGGAGTCTCTACAATACAAAGGTCTGCATGTAATGGGAAAGTAAGACTGATGTCTCAAATTCCTTAATTTTGTATGAAATCAGATTAGATAAATCAGTTTCTTAAATGTACAAATGATAATTTTGATGGTTGAGTTGAGTGGGAAAGGGCAGTGGAGTAAAACTGGCCAGTTGTAGCATCATATTGGCTCTCTTCTTCAGGTACGTTGCATTCCAGAATAAAATGTCCTGTCCATTTCTCCTGAACATAATGAACTAGGCACTGGAAACTTGCCTGTTATTCCTGGAGTCTCTACTCATTAAGTATTTTAATATTTGTATGTGAAGGTTGTCAATTTACCCACTCAATCACACTAAGCTATTATTTGTGGGAGCTTGGACTTCCTGTAATTCTGAAATTCTGAACTTTTCACCATGTCTCAGTACTTAAATTCTACATTCCTTATTTAGGTCTGTGGGAAATCTGAGAAAAGTAGGTCAGGCCCTCCTAAACTAATTAGGTATGAATACATACTGCCAGATAAGAAATCAGTCTGACACTGCAGGTGCAACATTATGAGATCTCCCCAAAAACCCTGAAATGGTGGAAACAGGAACTGGTTGGGTTTTGGTTTTTTTTTTTTAATAGAAATGTCAGTATACTACCATCACCTACTGTCCCAATAAACACTGAATTTTTCTTTTTTTTAATCTGGATTCAGACAAAATCAAGTCTCTGTATACGTATGGACTGAATGGGATGCTATGATAAAGTTTTATCCCAGTGAAGATCAATTCGAAGAAAAAGACCTCACACATAAAAGCCTTTTCTGAGTGCTAGTTAGCAAGTCCTTTATAAACAGAATCTGTTTATTATTTCCACAGAGTTGTCTTATCAAATCCTCATAGAAATGAGATCTATCTAAAAGTGTCTATAGAAATTGCAAACAGATAGATAAATTGAAGCGAAGTCTTGATATTCATGAAAATAATCTTTTTGCGGGTATTTTTGTACAAAGCAAAATATTATGTTTGGTAATTTCTTTTCAAAGAGACACTTTAGGCTTCTGTAATAAATAGCTCTGTTATCAACACATGCACAAAAGTCAAGTGAATACAAATTCTTATAGAAGTGTCATGTACTTCAGCAATAAATATTTCTTAGAGTCACAGAGTTGTATGGTCCTGAATAGAATGAAAATATTCAGAAAAGAAAAGAAAACAAAACCCTTCAAAGTTTTAAGCCCTTTTTTGCCAGCTACCCCAGCTGGTAAAAAATTAATGTACTGGTATAAATATTGAATATGTCTTCAAAGCTGACATTTGTCTTTCCCTCCCTGTTTAGGGGGCATGTGAGTGCCAGTCAAGCCACCAGCTCAGGTAAGAGCATTATAGCCCAGGTGGCCTCACAAAAAATGCCACTTACCAAGAAAATGTGAAAGAATCAGTATACTGATGCATTTCCAAAATATTCAGCTGCTGCAAGCCCTCCATGTGCCTGCTCATGGCATCTGTGGCAACCAGCCTCAGGAACATGGATCCACAGAATGGAGGCTGCTAAAACACACTATTTCACAGCTGAAAGAAGTATAATTCTCTCTCCAAAGTTCTGGTACTAAGTGTAAAACTGAAAAAAAAAAAAAAAAGGAAAAAATTGTTGGCTTAACAGTTCCTTTCCATTTCACAGCAGATGAGACACTGCTCATAAAAAACACTGACTTCTGTTATGGAAATCCTGGTGTACACATTCCTTGAGTAAAGAAGCCAGCATCTGTAGGATACTCAAGTAATTAATTTCAGAAACAAATGGTGGGATTAATAGCAATCAGCCAGTGGTCATTTAGTCCTCATTTAACCATAGTACTATCTCCGGATATTTTTATTTTTATGTTCTTTTGCTAGAATTTCTGTTTGAACAGTATAGTTATTATAGATTTCATTACAAAGGTCACTCATTTACTCTCACTGGCCAGATATCTCATAATACAAAGAAGCAGGCAGATAGAGGAGAATTTTGGGAAACCATTAAGTAAGACCTATTAAGTTTGGCTCAGCCAAGGCTTTTTTTACAGTGAAGAATAACTTTGTTCTTAAAGCCCAGTACAGAAGCACTGCAATTTCCTGATGATTTCTGTAACTTGTCAAAATGCCTTCATTGCAACAGTGGTGAAAGGTGGGTCTAATCCCTCCAGCCCACACTGATTTAGACTCTTCCTGCTGCTGTGAATGATCCCTGGTAGTTGGTTGTCCAAAGAAACCATACCAGGATAGATGGGATCACAAGTTTATCAATATGATGAAATTTGGTGCTCTTTAGGAAGATTCTCTTTGTGGAAGAAGAAAGGAAATAAAGAAATAGAAGAAGATACAGCAGACTTGCAGTAGGTTATCCACAGAATAATCCCTATGATTCAGTTAAGCCATTTCAAAGGTGATTTCTGCTACCTTTACAAGCAGGGCACAATGAGGAGATGCTCCAGACATTATTACAAGAAAGTGAATCATTCACTGCTAGGTGTCTTTACCTTATTTCTCTACATGTTATAGCTCAAAGAAGAAAAAAAGAACATTTCTTTTAAAGGTATTGTATTCCTGCTGGTATTTAGAGTAAGTCATCTGAAAATAGCTGCTGTCATTGTTTGTTCATCTGCTGTTTGGATGGATAGGTCAGTTTGAAAGAACTTCCTTCCCTGACTTTTAGATATAAGCTAGAAGCATGGTATCAAGTCTGGGGTTTTTAATCCTTTTATTCACACTGCATCATGGTATAAGTGAGCATGATTATTAGTACGGTCTTGTGATATATTAGTCACAGGTTTAAAAAAAACAACACTATCAAGACTTACGGAATTTAGTCTGGAGTGTTTAATACAGAAAACTCTTCTCTTGTTTTAGAAGCAGCTGATAGAATTCTCTACATTTTTAAGTATTGTAACTTCCCAAACAAGTTCAGTTTTTACCATCATGTAGTATAGACTGTGTCTATGAAAATAGCAGGACCACAGTTATTAGAGATTTTAAAAGACCTCTTTATTCATTAAGTCAGCTCTCTTACAACCAAACCTGTGCTGTTTTCCATAGAACATGCACTAGTGCCTTATCATGGGGGACTTCTGGCATTGAAGCAGTTCCACAGAGCAGCCCTGGCACCAATTCATTAAAGACATTCAGGAACCAAGTGTGGGTTCCATTGAACCACAGCCTCTCCGAGGCTCTGACCTGGAGTCACCCCTCTCAGGCAGGAGTAGACCAGGACAGAGCAGTCCCATTGCTCTCACTTGCAAGGTGTTCCACAGGCCTTGGAGCAGTTTGGAATGTGCTGTGAGTTCCATACAGGCCTTTCAGAGACATCCTGTGCCTGGGGATGCCCTGCAGAGTGGGAGTCGAGGTGGGGCAGCCCTGGCCAGCAGCAGCCCCAGGGACCCGCCTGCTGTTTGCTCCTGCCCTTGGCCTGTGCTGGGGCTCCAGGCAGCAGTGGTGTAAGCACATCAGAACATCTCTGGGACTATGGTTTTGGTTAGGAAGATTAAACAGGAATCCAACCCAAAACTCAGCCATTTGTCATATAGAATCAGGGCCTGATTCAAGACTAGAGACTTTTTCTCCTGCTTTCTGTGCCTTTAGGATTCATCTGAGTTTATTTTTTTGTTCTGAAATTTATTAAAAGAAAAAGTGCATGTCAAAAGGGAAACAGGTTTCAAAATGTTAGCTTTGAAGCTTGTAATCTCCCACAGAAACCCGACTGGAACTTGCAGTATGGTTTGCCCCACAGAGAGTGGGTGAAAACATGATTTGGAGCAGCGTGACAATGGCTGTCAGCTCCAAATTCTTCAATTAAAACTAAAATCCTTCTGCCCACAAATTCTGTCTGCATTCAGTTAGAATGAAAATGTAACAGAAAACTAGATGGATTAAAGAGCACTTGTTTTTCTTTCTTTTCAGTAGCCTAAATATAATGCAACTTTGTTGTTCCGTTTGTATAGATCGAGTTGCTTGCTTGGTCAGGCATTTCTGCCCCAGCCTTCTTCAGCTACTAGAGTTACTAGTGCCTCTTGCATTCTTTCCATGTTGTGTATACAGAGAATTTGAATTATCTATTGTTTGTTCTAAACTTCTGACTTTGTTTTGCCAAAGCTATCTGTTTTTAAATTAGTAATTTTCGCTCCCTCATGCAATTCTTCTAAATTACTTTTTGGAGTACTGGCTATTAATATTTTAGGTATCTTTGATGTTTTACTTTATAGTCTTCAATTTTATTTTACATTTCACAGGTTCCTAGTTGCAAATAATCCTACAGGCAATTTTCTCACATTGCAACTATGCCTTGAAAGATATGCTAATGTAGCAAGGCACTCACAATACTGGGGGTTAAGTTAATCACCCAAAATGAGCCGTATTACTGTCAGTGGTACATAAAGACATCCCAAAGTGAATTACTAGGCAGACTAGCATTAAAGCTCTTTTATAAAATAACAGAACCTGAAGGTGTGCAGAAATAAACATTCATTTCAAAATCTGTTGAGCTAAGGAATCTGGGGTTTGTTTCTGCACTTGAAGATAACAAACAAATACAATGTTTGTGTTGTCTTTAAAAAAAACCCTTTGCAATATTATTTGAAAACCCTTTGTGAATTAAAAAATTAAAACTTAAAAATGAATGTCTTTATGTTCATGTATTTGCACATAAAAAGTAATTTCCTGCACTGTGTTCAAGCTAAGTAGGGCACCCAAATAAGAAACTGATAGATTAAATTACAGCATTTAAAATGAAAATTGTAATAATTCTCACATCCTTACACTCATTTGCAAGTATCCAGAAGACATGTACAATAGACATATATCTTTATATGTGCATTTGATAGTATTCACAGTATATGTTTAAACAGACAAATTGAAAACTCTGTTTGGAAATACACCCCCCATACCTGGAACTAACCAAACACTGTCAAACCAGGTGTCCCTCTGCTCTAGCTGGGCACAGAGAGCAGTTCAGCTGTGCAGGCTGAAGAATGTAATCAGGATCTGCTGCCAGGTCTGATTTCTGTTGGTTGCATCGTGTGCGATGCAGCAGCGCTGTTCTACATGGACAGTAGATTAAGGAGTTTCAGATAGTCTTAATCTGGTCTGTCACAAGGGTACTTTCTCTCTTTAGACGGAGGCAGAGGCACAGCTCAGTGCTGTGTTTTAAAACAGTAGTACAGCCGTGCTTATAATGATCTAGATTTGTGTTTCCTGTCTGGAAAAAAATGAAAATAAGATTTAGTTACGTTGTAGTGATATGCATTTTTATTAGAACAAATATATTTCAAAGAATAAAAGATAGGGGGTATGTAGGAAAGGTTTACGTGGAACACAGTATTTATTTGCCTTGCATATTTGATATGCTTTCATTAAATACGCAATAGAAATGTCAACATAAAGTGCTGTTTAGATCGTCCTATAAAAACAAACTGCATTGGTATTAGAATTGGAATGCACTAATCTTTGGTTAAATACATGCCTTATTTGCTATCCAGCAAAGAAATATTTGCTTGAGTGTTGTTAAATAACCATATATTTAACCTAATTTAATTTACCTTTAATTTATAACATCTGATGAAGTGATACGGTGTCAGTGTAACCAGTGCTTTCCTCTGCCATCATCTGTCATTATATGGGGTTTTTGCTCTCTCTCACTCATTGGCATTCAATCACCAGCAATTATCACCAGCCCATGCCTAAACTGAAATTATTTTAGCGGTCTTGCTGAACCATGACCATTCCTTCACACAAAGAAGAAATAGCATCCATCTCTGCAAGGAATATTTTTGTAACCATACAGTCATCTGACACAACCATAACAGATAAATCTATTCACTAGTAAAGTAACATTCGAGATAGATGCCTGCATTTGTGAGTTGGAATTTGAAACTAAGTGCTAAACATTCCTATGTTTGGGGATTTTGGTTTGCATTGTTTGACTGGTTTTTTTTGTTTGTTTTTTTTTTTTTTCTCATATATACATGCTGATTTAAAAAGTTATTCTTCACCAGATTTGACTCAGGTTTTTAAATAGTGCTTATAATGATAGCTAATATATACTGAAAATATTCTTCTGCAACCAGCAAAGGAAGGGTACTTTTAATCAGGATATCCAATTAAAGAATATAAAATATACCATACAGGATTGTCATCCAAACCGTACGTGTACCAGCAGTTTATAGGGAACTTTAAATTGAGGTTTATGCCCTGAAGCATAATAATATCTCTCCCTTATAACCTTTGCAATTATTTCATTCTCTGTAATGTAACTGTGGATGTTCCTACTGTCTGTGTACCCAGTATTTTGGGAGGAGCCTTACTGCGCTGTATTATTAACATAATAATATTTTTAGAAGGAGTTTTGGAGGAGTTTAGAAGGTGCACAATTTATCTAAAAACCGTCTTTCTGCAGTCTTTCTGCAGGTTTACCCAGCAGAAGTGCCTGCAGTGGAGTGCGGAGAATCCCGAGCAGGGTGTAAATTCCACCCCCGGCACCAATGCGAGCGCGGCGGCCCCGGGCCCAGCGCAGCCCATTTGCTCGGCTGCGGAGCGGGGTCCGGCAGCGCTGCCCAGCCCGCGCTGCCAACGGAGTTTTTGTTAGCCCGGGGGAGCCCAGGGGAGCCCGGGGGAGCCCGGGGAGCGGGCAGGGCCAGCGCGGCTCTCCAGGGGCTGCTGCCATTCCCGATGGACCCGCGGGGTAGCGGCGACACAGACCCGCAAATCACTGCCTTCCCGTTTCAGCGGGTGCCTTCCTGCGGGGTGTGTTCCATCTAAAACTCTCCTATATTTCTTGCTCTGGCAGTATTGTTATAATTTTTATCTTGTCCTCTTTCTGGCCTCTTTTTCAAAAACGAACAGCAGATCCATTTTCACTTGGTTTTGCCTTTAGCCTCTTTTCAGTTTTCCACATGGAGTGACCAGAATACGAGGCATGTTATCTCCTGCCACGTGCATCACGCTGCTGTCTGTCTCTGCCACGTCTGAATGTCTCCTGTCTAAAATAAATAGCAGGATGGTGCCCCGCAGCCTCTGAGGAGATTTCCTTCACAAAAAGCCATCGTGTGTTTGTGCCCAGGAATGTGCACAGCAGGTTCACTGCAGCCCAGTACCCTGAAGAATGTACGTACCACACGTGTTCCAGAACTATGAAGGAGTTACAGTGTGCACAAGCTATGCTGGGAGAAAAATTAAATTCACACGGGAAATTAGAAATAAATTTTGAAAAATATCAATAATAACTGAAGTCAAATCATTTTTATATTCTGTCTCCAAATGTTGGTATAACTTTTTTTTCTCTCCTCTTCCTGTTCTTATTTCTTTGTCTTTTTGTACTGTGCCTGCTGTGAGTCTGACTCTTTAAAAATATGCTTTGATAGATACAGCATCCTCTCAGCTCATTAAAACCATGCTTCCATGGTTATGCATTGCTTGTGATAGAATAATTCAGCATATATCTTGGTACATGAGAGATACAAAGGAAAAGTAACACAGAATTTGTCTCATTCAACAGGTTTATTACAGTAATTTATTTTTTTAAATACCTGTTAAAGATATTACTATGAATGGAGCCAGGCAGATAGACAGACATGCAAGCAAGACTTTGTACTTTATTGCTTTGGATGATTGATGAAAAATTGGAAAAACCTCTAAACTTTATGGGAAGAAAAGGACACAGAAAAAAAAAAAAGATATTATTGTATTTAGGGATTTCATTACATCCTTCATTAAAGATCAGACCAAAAATGCAGGATTTTAATAATGAGTTATAATTCAAAATAAATTAGACAATTAGAATAAATGTTTCATTAAAATAATGAGATTTGTGTGCTATACAATGGTGCTTGTTTTTTCCTCATTCCAAACTATGGAAGTTTTGGTTTATATGTTGAACTCCCAAAAATGCTGTTCTGCCAAACCAGGCTTTTATCCAAGCCCTAAGCAAAGACTGGCCTGGAATGCATGGCACTGTTGAGCACTGTGACTCAGAGGGACACAGCACATCCTTCAGAGGCAACTGGCAGGGACTACATCACTTAGCTGTCCTGAATGCTTTTTGGAAAAAAATGGTGTAAATTTTGTCACTTTAAAAATTGTCTTTTGGGGAGGAAATAATGGACAATAAAATGGCTGTTAGCATGAGAGGAACATCCTGTCCTCCAGGCTTTTTCATGAAAGAAACACATTTCATTGCTATTTGAAACTACCAGAGACATATTTGTTTGCATTCTCATATCACAAACACCTAATCAAAATGGTATGAAGAGGAGGGAAAACCATTACTGAGCTGAGCCCAAATATGCCCAGTTTCAGCCTGAGAGATATTTTTAGCCTGAAGTTATAAGCCACTGCAAATAGGTGTTTATAATGGAAGTGCCATCTTAACCTTATCTGTAGTGGCACTACTGCTTTGCTATAATATCTCCTCTCCTAGCATCTGTGAAATTGTAATCTGTCCTATGGCTGGTAACTGAGGAGATGATGAAACCCAGGGATACGCTCTGAACTACCTTAATTTATCTGTACTAGGCTTTTACTGACAGATGAAAAGGGAAGGTGAGCAGTGGGTAAGGGGCTGATATCAAACAGATGAGTGCCTCAGATGAGTGTGGGAGAAATAGAAACAGGGTACCACGTGACTGCCTGCATCAGTCACCAGATTATTTTATCATTTCTCTTTCTCTTCAGGAAACATGCAGCAAAATTGTTCATGATGTTTGAAGGGTTAATCTATAGTATTTGTTTTTCAGCCTGGTGGACCTACCAGCAAGTCAGTGTAGGACATCATAGTCTCACTAATGAAGATGTTATCTCTGGAAACTTTCTGCATTACTCAGCATTAATTCCATCCAAGTGCCAAATAATGGTATGTGCTACACTGACTCTTTGTAATTAAAATAGCTCTTCTGTTACTGCTCTTATCAAGCAGGCATGATGAGGCAGAGCTGTAAGGCTATCTCTGAAAACAGCCATGGTAAATATTTTTGTGTATAACCACCTGGTAATTTTTCTCTCCTAAATCATTTTTTGCCTTACCTGACCTCTTTGTAAATTGGCCAATTGTGTCTTTACTCATACAAATGATCTTTAATGGTCCATGGTCCAACAAATTAACTTATTTTTCAGGCTGTTATGTTTGTACCCGTTAGCTCATAGTAATGTTTAAGGAGATAGGATTTGACTCCTTAGGACTTTTTGTTCGAAATTAACCTTTTTCCCATTTGATCAAGAACTCTTAAATATTGAGGGTACAAGAGAGATGTCTTGAAAGAAGACAGGATTGTCAGAGAAAGCTTTGCTTATGACTGAAGTGGTACCCTGTGTCTTTACCCAGGGAGAGGACCAAAAAAGGTATCGCTTCAGTCCTGCTGTCAGTCTGCAGGACTGTTCAGACAAATCTGGTGAAGTTTGGATTTGATTCTCTGTAGAAGAAAGGAATTAACAAAAATTTCTGCCATCCAAAATCACTAAGTTTGAACTACCACTTAGGCTGCCTTTCTGTGGGCAGTTCTCATTTATTTCATGTGTATAACACAGGATAGCCAGAATGAAGGGTTCAGAGGGGCTGTCTCTAGGACGCTTTGCAGTGCAGCATGGACCTCATCCTCCAGCCTCATTTCCTCAGAAAATGCCCTTGCTAATACTCTGGTTTATCCTTGTAATACCTTTTGATTTTCTCACAGCTCTGAGAGTGCTCTTATTCTGGCTCAGGCACAAGAGTCATCAGTGATTTCTCAGCAACTCTCATTATTTACATTTCTGCTAATTCTGGGAACTAGTTGGCTGTAAAGGGCTAAATTTCCCTGTGGGTGTATTGTTTGTTAGTGCACCTGTGGACAGCCAGTGTAGACAGGGTTGGAGAGGTAGTTCCTGAATGTGAGCATGCACATGTGATCAAGTCTGAGAACTCTCAGCCTATATAAAAAGAACTGTTGTGTTTACCATACATAGAAGATATTTATAATATCTTACCATAGAAGATATTTATAATATTATTTTCAAATACACTATTATCATATACTTTTTTCTAAATTTGAGTATAGACATTTATGAAGAATTATCTACAATTGTAGATATTTTGGAAAACAGGAAAAATCCTAAAACAGAGAGAGAGAGAGAAATACATAAAATGCTTTTCCCCCCCTCTGTCAAAATGAGATTATGCAAGCCCAATACAATATCAAATCTAATTGTCAGGAACACTCAACACCAAAACTGCAATTAATTCCTTTCACAAGGATCTGTGCAGACTCTTTCCTATATTGTATTTTGTAATACTGTTTGCCTACTTATCAGAAGACTGTTTCAAACTGTTTTGGTTTTCTTATTGGCAGTGAATTTTATTGTTTTTTTTAAATTTGCATTACAACTTCAGCTCTCTTCCTGAAAAAAAAAAAAAAAAAGTGATTGCCCTGTAAATAATGTTCAAATAAGCTGGTTGCTTATCTGAAATGTCAGTTTTTCGAACACTAGTTAGGACACTATAGAATCATTTCAACCCAGAATTGCCATAAATTTTTACTGTCCTATTTTCTACATATTCTGATGCTCTTGTGCTGTCTGTTATCCAGATGTCCTTCTCTACCAAGATAATTCTCTGAATAACTGCAACAATGTTGGGAAATGCCACCTGAAATTGGATGATGAGAGATAATTTTTTTTTTATTTTATGGGTTTACAATAAGCTGTACCCACTTTGGTGGAGAAAAAGATGAACACAGAGACTATTATGAGCTGTTTGGCTGGCATGTGTTTCCATGTGCCTGAGTACCTTTCCTGTGTGCTTTTTAAGATCCTGGTCCAGAGTGCAGCAACATCCAGTAGCACGGGGTAAGTCCTCTAATTGTAGCCACACTCTCCCCTCCATGTTAGAGTGTCTTTGCAGAATTTTTTTGTTTCAAACAACCCAGGTGGTTATTTCTTGTCAGTCTGTCTCATGTCATGGTCTCAAGCTATTAGTTAGGATGATTACAGAGCTAGAGGTGTCTTCTGCAGAAAAAAAATGTAATTAAATACACGTCAGTTGATTTCTATCTGAAACAAAGAAATAAACATGCTAGAGATTCAAGCAAGACAATCCTAAGAACCTTCAAAATACTTTTATATTTCAAAGTACACAAACCCATTGCTCTATCTGTCTAGACACAAAAATCCCTAAGATATTGAGTCTTGATTTCTTCTTAAATTCTGTAGCATTTAGTGCATAAATCTATCCTTCTCAAGTTTGAATGCATATTGATATAAAGTATGTGTAAATCATACCATTTTGCCTTAGAGAAGCTAGGTTAAAAACGTTCTCTAGAAGCACAAACCACAGGAACAGAAACTGAGAGAAGCATTCATTGAAATTCATGCCTCTGGAATTCATACATTTATATAACAAGTTTGTTGTGGTCTTTCAAACTGGTGAGCTAAACTCTTAAGTGTGCAAAGATGACTCACAGTCCCCTCTCCAGACTCCTTCCCCTCACTCCTTACAACCTGTAATTTTGAGTAAGAAACATCTGCTCCTCCTCCGTGGTTACCTTTAAATTACTTTGTGTGCCCTACTTCTTTTGTTAAGAAAGTCTGAGGTTTCCAAAACCAATTGTAAACCAAAAAAAAAAAAAATGCTATTTTGTGGGCTAGAACTGAAGACAGAGTCAGGTATTACTCTCAGAAAAAAAAAAAAAAATTACTGAGGATTGTGAGGATTTAGTTCTTTCAAGAAAATGACTTTTAAGACCTCCAAAGCTGCAAAATTATTCCAGTAAGAGCATTAATATTAATCAGTGTGTGTTGCTATTGTTCAGGAGAAGTCAGGACTCAACTTCACAAAACTCCTTCAGCCTTTCTTCTCCAACTGTATAGATGTGAAACTAACAATAAATCTTGTTGACAATTTCTTCCACATCTACTGGCAGTCAGTCAGCTGCAATGTGAACAGCATCATGCACAATATGTGCTGCACAGCCAACACCCATTAACTATCTCCCTAGTTTCTCCTGTGACTTAGAGAACATGTCATTTTTCCCCAGTGAGCAGCCTTTTCAAATGTTGAATTAGTAATATTAGCACCAAATACTACTAATTTGCTAGCCAGGCTGTGTTTTTCTAAAGAGTTCACAGTGGGATCTGATAACTGCTTTGTAGAGAAGCAGAGCAAAGATGAAAATTCAAAAACTTTTGTAAATCATTTGTATAAGACATAAAGAAGTGGTGTGAATTTTTTTTTGTTTGTTTTAAAGATTAAAATAGTAAGAACATGGCTTAAAAAAAATGAAAAGATAGAAGTGGAATTTCAACTCTACTCAACAACAAACTTAAATGCATGCTAATATAGAAGCCTATACATAAGTTCTGTGAAGAAACAGAGCTAGAAACATTTAGAACAATATTAAATAGTTGTTTAAATAGGGTATTGTCTTGCTCTCTATATTTCCAGATTTTAATGATTACCTTGAATAATATTTATTGAGAAAATAGAAATCTCTCTGCTATAAGTGACAAATTTCTATTTTATATCATGCATCCATTGCTTGCATACAGTTTCCACAGACGTCAGTATGAAATCTGAGTAAATACTCCTGTAGCATATGAAACTGAAAAGCACAAATGGACCAGGGTTGATAGTCTTATTTTTCTAATCAGTTTTCTGTTGCAGTTCCTGCAGACAAGTGCACATCCACACTTATTTGTGAAGCCATACACATATAGATAGATAGACTTGTATAATTTAATTTTCATAAATACATAGCATCTACCATATTGGCATTACAGTAAAAACATGACATTCAATAGACAACAGAGATTTGCTGTGGACATCTGAAAAATTAATTCAGCTCATTTCTTTTGATGAATTTCTTTATTATCAGTTTGTGCTTATTCAAATTCAGCATATGGATGCTCTATAAGCAGGGGTTATTACAGCTGAAGGTATTGGTAGTTTTCCACATTGCAAAATTTGCAGCAGGTCACCATTAAGCCACCTGATTTAGTACAAGGAGGGAAAAAGAAACCACTTTTGTGGATAGGAAAAAGGTGTGGGAAGTCTTTGCCAGAAATATCTAAAATTTGGAAAGAAACTTGTGAATTATTTGTGATTATCCAAGGAGTTTAGTCCACATCTCTATAGTGCTTTTCATAATCAGAGAGGCTGTAATCTGTCTGGGGAGTGGATGGCACTATAGGAATACTGACTGGAGGTAGAGCTTATGTTGCTGAGTAGCTTTGCTATCTTGCACTCCCCAGAAGGTTCCTCATTTCCAGGTCCAGGGAGCCAGCTGCTGCAGGCAGGAAAGGGCCACAGCATGGGAGACCAAATTCTGTCTCCTGTGAGTTCTGTCCAGAACTTCAACTGCACTAATGAATCACTTCCTATTTCCAGGGGAGCCAGAGGAGTCTGCAGTGTTTCTCTTGTCTGCAGCTTGAAAGTCCTTCCTAGTTTTTCAGCTGTCACTGTGGATTTGGATATAATTTTAGGAACAGCCTCTGTATTGCTTTTCTGTGCTCTGAAAGTTGTGTTACAGGAAAACTTGTAGTGTTGGAAAAACTGTATTTTGTTCCTGGAATGTCAAAGTTGAATGAGAAAAAAAAAAATACCCTGCTGGGGAGGCCTGTGGGGTTGCTTCTGTTCTGAGAATTATCACTGGTTCACCTAGGCCAGTCATGGAAAACAGTTTCAGTTCTGTATAAACTGGATATCTGAATCTATTTTAGACAATGGTCCTGATTTATATCCACACATCTCCCCAAAACAGTGACTCGGGCATTTCCCTAAATATTTGATAATCTGGAGAGAGGAGTGTCACCCAAGGATTATGGACATAAAATAATTTTCATAATTCTAAAATGTGTTCTGTGGTGCTTAATATCTAGTTCTCAGATTTATCATTACCCTACCTGGGTCCATTGTATACATAACAGACACAACACAATTTTGACTTACAGTTTTTTGGCATGGTTAGCCAATATTTTTAAAACATTATTATAACCTTCCACAGAAAATTCTATGTACAAAAATGTACCGCCCCTTACATAAAATATTAGATACTACCCTTCTTTTATTTTACTTTAATTTTGAGAAAGAGTTAATGGAAAAATTCAGTGCTAGCAGAACTGAAGCAATGATACAGGTCATAAAAACTGCCCCTGTGTAAGAATGTTATGTTTTTATGGAAGTGAGTCTTCTGTTTTATGCTAAGCAATTGCCCTCTGTTTTAATTCCCTCATAAAAATCGCAAAATAAAAAAGGATTAAAAAAAGGAAAATAGAAGAGTATATGCTGTAAATGTTACGTTCACATATTTTTTCTTCCCCACAAAGAAAAGGAAATTGCTAGAAATGTTGATTTGTTTTAAACCTTTCAACAATTGGAGATTATTGAAATACTAAATTACTGGCACACAAGAGAACCAGATGATTGTTGTTCCACATTTACAACACAAACCAATTGATGTCTCAGAAAAAAAAACAACTGCAGCAAATATTTTGAGTCTTAATTATCAGGCTGAAAAGGCTGATGAACAAAAGAGAGAAGGGGGGGGGATGTGTGGAATAGTGAACAGAAGGGCAAACACGTTAAAAAATTTTAAAGCCTTTGTCAGGCTCAAAAAGAGAAACAGACTTAATTATTATTTTATCTTCATTCCATTTTGGGAGCTTTATCTGAAACTATAACTTACAAAGAGCAATTATAAGCAAATGGCACCCAGCATGAATACTTCTCTGTGATTTGATTGTCTCATCCTTGGCTCTTACATCAGCACAATGATGTGATGCCCATTGGAAACAGCATGACTAGGAGTGTGGAAGGGAAGCCATGCAGTGATTTAAACCTATAGCTTAATTTATCTGCTCCATATGGAATTACAACCTGGACAATAGTATCAATCCATTAAAATGAAGGGCTTATTCCAATGGAACCTGGCTAGATTAGTTAAAGTATTCTGCAATTCATGGAGAACAGCAGAGAAGAAGGAAATAATTTCCCAGAATAATCCAGAGAATTACTTTATGTTTCTGATATAGATCGCTAGGGAAATAATTTAAAAGCATTTTTAAATATCTTCCATTTTCTATTATGAGCCTTTGGATTTCCACAGTTTGAGAGAAGTGAGACACTGTGGCTTAGAAAACTAATTACAAAACATAAAAATGCTCAAGACTAATGGAACAAATCAGACAGAAAAAAGATTTCCATACAGAAAGATCAGTGTTGGAATGGAAGCTACAGATTTTACATGTCTTCCTCTCAACATCTTTGTTATACAATCTCTTTGTTCCTGTTAGCTTACTAATTAGCTGTGATTTTTTTAATGCCCCTTACACTGGGTTAATTTTGTCTTACTCAACAGCAGGGGTTTGTGTAATAATAATTCACAAAGCAATGTCAATGATTAAAATCCTTTCATTAACATGGTACCTTAAAGATAATGAATGTGAAGCTTTTAGCTAACCCAATCTCTAGTCTCAGAAAGGCAGTTTCTGCAGAAAATAATAAAAAAAATCCTTGTACAGATTAACTTTTGCCTGCAGAACAAATGAGATCTTTGTTTGGGTCTATTACAAACACAAAGTCATACAAATCAAAGAGCATTTATTATGAATACAATGATGTAGCATGCTTCTCTTGACAAAAGAATTCTAACAATGTACTTGAAGAATGCAAAACAGGCATTCAGAAGTGCTAATTTTCTGGCATTTTTTGTAGACAGCATTGTCAATGCACAGATAATCAACTGCGAGGTCAGAGTGCCTTGAGCTGACTGTTGTCAGAGATGTGGTGGAAGGTGCTGTGGGCTGAAAACGTCATTTCTCTTCAGCCCCTTCAAGAATTTTAAACAGGTCTATCTGTCAGGATACAAGAAGTGTGGTTCAGTAATTAGGGACATGAGAAAAATTACCATTTTGAAAAATTTTAATAAGTGCTAGAACAACTGTTCAGCTGAATTTGTTGTCTTTTCTAAAAAGTACCCTATCACCTACATTGTAATGGTTCTTTAATCTCATTTTTAATAAGTGCAAAAGATGTTTGCTGGATGAATTCACCCACATACAAATAGCATAACTAATAAAGAAAGGTGCCTTGGCAGCAGCAGCAGGATAACAACATTGAAAAGACCAGGAGCTCTCATTCAAGTCTGTCACATATTTCTCTCCTTAATGTATAGTGCTTTCACTTCTGTAAGTCAAATCATGGTTTTAAAAACTAAGACATAGTGTGTCTGTATTTTCTCCCATCCCATTGTACTAGAAATCTGGATTTGTTTTAATTTCAAATAACATTTGTACAGTAGCCAATTTACATTATTAAATTCTGGCTTCAACAGGTTTATGTAAAAATGAGGAAAAAATCCCCTGTCCCTTACACCATCTTTCCCAGTTAGGATTGTAGAATTTTTGTGCATTTTAAACTATATTTTTCTAGTACCATGGACACTTCTAAATCTCAAATTAGGGGGGCATGCTGCAAAAACTCAAGCAAATCTGTGTCTTCATAAAAATAGATGCTGTCATTGAATTAATCTCTGTGCTTGCTAAGGCTCTACTGCACTGAGGGTTTTAGCAAATGATCAATATGAACAGAATTCATCAACAAATGAGCTTAGCTGACATTTTCTGTGGGTTGATAGCCAGGTGGGTCTTTCAGATTGTCTTTGTGCTGTGTCATGCACTCAAATAACTATTTTAATATGCAGGTCAGTAAATGGGTAGGTGGTGGCAACTTTTCAGTTGTAGCTTCTCTGTAATTTTCCTGCGGATAATTTCATATATTTTTGTCTTTAGTGTGTTGCTGTCTCCATTGTTCTCATAAGCACAAATAATTGGTCCCATTATTTTAAAGGAAAATAAGCAGGTGATAGCCCCCTAGAAAGCTGAGTCACTAAGCTGGCTACTTAAATTAATATAAATAAGTAAAAGTTTCATCTGATAAAGGCATTAATATGAAAGCCAAAATAAATGCTTTTTTGTAAGAGACTGTCAAGACAAAGCTTCAGGGTTCAATTTCCCCAGGAAGATGCAGAAACTGTGAAAATTGTTAATTTCATCTATGAAAACAAAAATGGACTCTGTCTTGTTATTTTTTTGCATATTTTGGCTTACGGGCAATAATAGCCTGATAAATTTGGTTCAGCCTAGCAGAGTTCCACACAGTATGTAACTTACCTTATAGCTCCTCTCAGAAAACACCTGCACTGATCCATATAGATTCTTATTTCCTAGAATGCCTCACGGCCTTTAAAATCAAGAAGAAAAATGCCAATTTGTAAATGGTTAGTATTTAAGTAGTGTTTTCTGGTTCAGTGTTTTGAATGTGTTTGGTTTTACTTTTATCATATGCTTTTATTATTAAGTACTCATGGAAAAAGTTCTTCCTCATTCCTTTTCCAGAGATGTCATTTCATCTCTGTATTTCACTGATTTCCTCTCCCTTTTTTCCACTCTGACATGATATTCTCCCCTCACCCTTCCAAAAAATAAAGAACTTTGTCTCATCAATAAACCTTTTCCTAAAAGAATGGGCTCAAATGGATCAACATCCTGACCTTCATCTCTCTGTCCTGGATGAGCTGTGCTTAACTGAGGCACACAGAGATGCCTATCAGGAGATACCTGCTTTAATATCTCTTTTAAATCATGCTGTGCCAATCATATCTTATTGAATTGAAAAATGTGTGTCTTATAAGAGTTATCATTTTCTTCTCAGCCTGCAGATATGTGGGACTGTATCTTCAGTAAAGACTACTAATAAAAGATCCAGACCTATTGTTCCTATATATATTGCCGTATTCTGATAGACATTTCAACTTCTCTGGCAGGTGAAGTTGGCATACATGATAAAAGTGAGACAAAAACAAGTGAAGTTGAATACAGATAATCTCATAGTGGATGAAGGAGATATTCTTCCCTAGAAAATATTTTGAAGCAGCTTATTGCTGTATGAATGGACATCATTCCGCATGTATTAGAAATGCTTTGGAAAAACTTGAATTTTTTTTTAATGAGAAAAACAAATAATGAAATAAGTAAATAAAAATAGCTAAATAAATTGAAATAATTGTTAGGTTATTTTTGTATAATTGTTGGTTTGTTGTTTGTTTTTGTTTTTTTTTCTGAAATGTCTGGTTGCAGTGCTAAGTTCTCTAAACAGTCCTGATTTTGGCTGCAATAGAGTTAATTTATTTCTTAGTACCTGGGGCAGTGCTGTGGTTTTGATTTAGTATGAGAACAAGGCTGATAATGCACTCATATTCTAGTTGTCACTAAGGCATGTTTATTCTAAACCAAGGATTTTGCATTTTCCCATGCTCTGCCAATGACCAGGTACACAAGAAAACTGTGAGGGAGCAAGCCTGGACAGCTGACCCAAACTGGCTAAAAGGATATTCCATACCATAAAATGTCATGCTCAGAGTATAAACTGGAAGGCTTTGGCCAGAATTCCCCAGCTGGGAGAGAGGTGGATTACTGGGTGGTGAGCAATTGTATTGTGCATCATTGTTTCTCTTGGATTTCATTCCTCTCTCTCTCCTTTTCATTATTATTGTTGTTGTCGATTTTATCATTGTTTGTTTATTGTTTTTATTAGTATTGTTATATTTAAATTATTAAACTGTTTTTATCTCTCCCCAAGAATTTCCTCCCCATCCCACCAGGGCAGGGGATGTGGAGTGAGACAGCAGCTCTCTGGTAGTTTGTTACCAGCTGTGGTTAAATTACACCAGAAGTGTATTGGGCGTTGGTGGCTTTGCCTCACAGTGGAGTTTATAAGAGGCCCTACTGCAGCTAGCACAGCACTGTCAGTGTCCTCATTGTCTGGGCTGAGATTTCATTTTGGTGTATCTTTAGCAACGAGGATAACCTTCACACTGAAGTTTGTTGCACTTTTTTATGAGCTCTGTCTCCCTGAAATGCATTCTCCCCAGCCTATAGCCACAGCCTACTAGTCTGGCACAACGCTTTTGCACGTAATGAGCAAAGTGAAATCATACTGGACAAAATTAATGGCCAGTCCTTTCTGCTGGCTCTGTAAAGACTATGACCTCAGCAAAGCTGAGTCAGTGTTCATGCTTCTACTTCTGCCTGGAGCAGTGCAAGATTTCATACTTCTGTAAATTTGGTCTGGGGAAAACATGTTTATGTAGCTGGAAGCCAATAGATGTGTAGGTCAGGATTTGGTCTCACAGGTCTAAAGAATAACAGCCTGTATGTGATATAAGTAGGTGTCCTGCCTACTGCAGTCTTTATCTCGTCTTTGTGGCAGACCCTGCCCTCAGTGAATCCTGCCTTCTTTCACCTAGGACAGGGGGGTTGTGGCTCACCTTGTGATCCACGTGTACCACAGGTCCAAACAGAGATGATTGCCCCATTCTGACAGACTTTGGAACAGCTAAATGCAAATGTTGAGAGGAAGAGAGATTTATGATACAGCTGCTGGCTAAACAGTTAGTGTAAAAGTTTTCTTGATTCCCTAACAGAAATGTGAAGCTTTCAGCTTCATGGAACAGAAACACAGGACAGACTGTATTTCCTTGAAGTAACCATTCTGACGTGTAGCCCCTTCTGAAATATAACTCCGAAACAATTCTTTGCTGTCTCCAGTAGGGAGAATAGTTACATATTACAGAAAGGTCAGGTTCCAAGATGGAAAGTCACCACTCTCCAAGTAAGAAAACTCTGAAATTATTTTGGAAGAACTGTTTGATTTCTGTGGTTTTTACCTTTAAGGGAAAATAACAATTCTGTGGTATTCCCTCAAAATAATGTTTCTATGGCAAATGCTAACTGGTCCTTCAAGGACTTGAAAATGTCACCATCTTACTAGTTTTGACAGGAGTCCAGGTTTTGTGTTTGTGACCTATCTGTACTGTAGGTGTTATTTTAATGTCCATTGTTCAGAACATCTCCATGTGGTGAAGGAAGTGGAAGCAGAGCTGACTGACAAAAATTCATAAACAGCCTTGCACTGCAACCTGTCCTCCTGTCCTTACTATTCCTGAAATAACGAGATACTCAGGGCATGTCTGAGTACTACATTGTGGTTTAAATCATAGAAATGCACTCCTCTGATTGTCAGGTGATGATTTTATTTCTTCATCTTGGACTGGAAACCAAACAGGAGTCCATAATTAACTGATCATTGCAGAATTAGATGTCATTAAAATTAATTTATTTTAATAATCAGTACTACTTGCCCAAATGAAAGGCTTAGTGCTCTGAAGGACCTCTGAAAAGAACAGGGAGTAAGTTATTGATTTAATTATCTATGGTTAAAGAATGAGAGAAATGTAGCTGAGCCAAATATGTCTTTAGAAACATATAATAATGATAATTTTTACATAGCCTCATATCAGAATGGGAAAATAGAGAAGAAAAGATGAAAAAGAGCATATAAGCACACTTGTCGGAATTTCTTAGGTTCAAAAGATTACTTCAATGTGACAGTCACTATTGGCTGTTACAAACACTAGAAATGCCTATAGTAACACAGCAGCCTTGTTAAGAGATTGATGAGCAAGGATTTGATCCTACAATCTCTTGAATTCCCTGCCACACCCATCCTCCATATTCCTCCCCCATGATTCATGTCTGCCTCAATTTCACATGGGTAGAACAATTTCTGGAGTTCATTTATGCTGCTTTTAATTTGTCTAATTGGGTCACAACCAAATGATGTGGATGATGTGTTTCTGCTTTTTCCTTCACTTCTAGCTCCTTGTGGTGCATTTCATTATCATCCCTAAGGTAACTCTCCCACAAAACACTGCAGAAAACTAATCCCCTATAACTCAGAAAGCACTTTAAGACACGGAACGAATTCCAAGGCAGTAAGTTACGCTACTTGAACTCACAATTACATAGATTACTCACACTGACACTCATGAGTACAAAATGGGCACATACCTTTGTGTAAGTGAGATGGAATAAGGCATAGGAAAGATATAAATAGGGTATGATCTGCTTTCAGCATACACCCTGCCAGTAACTGCTTTATGGGTTCTACTCCTCTCAGTAATTTTCAACATCATAGGTCAAATTCAGCAGCAATGTTTCAGTGATATAGTGGTAAATGGTATCATGGCAAATCTCAGGGTCTCCTCTGGAAGAAAATTAAAAATTATATCAACCATGAACTCTTTTTAAATGTATTTAGATACATCTCTGAATTTGATGCTATCTGTGTTCATGTCAATACAGATCATGGCAGATGATTTTATTGCAGAATATGTTACTCTGAAACAACTTTATTTCATATTCACTGCGTGGTATCAACGTGGTCCTTATTCTGCTTTGCTGCAATTAAATGGTGGTGGTGGTGCAATGATGGACATCAACACAGTGACAGAAAAAAGGGACATGTAAGTCATCCTGAGTGTAATAAATGCTTGAGAATTTGACAATAACAATTTGAGAGTCAACAGGGAAGCTTGGCACGATGAAGTGCGGTGAATCAGGATGATCAAATGATTTTATTAGTTTGCTTTTATTAGTCAGATCTATTTTCATTTCTTTAATATGACCAGGGAAAAAAGAAGTAATTGTAATCAGTTTATCAAATACAACCCTGGCAGAGAGTATGCCACTGGTAACTTGATTTTGTTCTAACTGAACACACTATGTTTTGACTTATCTTCAGCATCCAGGATAATTTCTCTTAAAATGTCAGGAAGATGAGTCAGAGTAACAGTTTATTTGTTTTCTTTTGGTGTTGTATTTAAAATAAGCTCAAAATATGTTTTAGAGCTGGCCTCATTTCTGGCAGACATGGGACAGATGAAGCTTAAAAAACTGAAAAACATCTCAATTTATCTTCAGACCACCAGCTGAGAGTCTATCAGGGACTGTCACAATATAAGCTTTGCCATGCCCCTGCCCTATCCCCCTGCTACATGAACTTCACCTAAAATAATCACGTACTCAGTGGGAGAGTAGGGATTCTGTAACTGTGATAGCTAATGCCCAAGGCTCCCCTAAGCAGTGATGAACAATTATTATAAACTATTCCAAATTATAGACTGTAGGCACTGTGATGGAGACTTTTGTAGACTGGACTGAGACAATTACCAAATGAAGGAAAATATTATTATTTTAGGAAATGTAACATTTTAATACATTGTGAAAAATGATGAGGGAATAATAAATGGAGGGCATAAAAAGATCTAATAATAAAAAGGAGCTTGGTGAGAAATCCTGCTGTCATATTTGCATTTACCCTGAAACTAATGCTGTGCACATTTTTGAATGCAAATAATTCACATGAGGAAGGAAAAGGAGGATGTTAATAATCATTTTTCCCTTAATGAGAAGCTGTACTTTGATTGAAAGGAGCTTTAAGGTGGCCTAAACTAGGCCTAACAAAGGAGCTTTTGTGAGGGTTTTTTTTCAGACTTTAAAGGAATGACTTAGAATAATATTCTGTCACTTAAAATCCCCAGCATTAACGTTTTTATCACAAATCTTATTCCAAATTAAAAAAGACGTGTTAGGAAAATTATTCATTCCATATGGGATTTTCTTTTTCACTGTGGCTATTAACTTAAAATGCTTTTTCTTCTGGGAACAACTTAAGTTTTTAGGTTCATTTTTGCTTCTTCTCTTTCTTTCTTTTTTTTTTTTTTAAATTCTCATTCACAAAATAGATTTTTGTATTGGTTCGTTATCACAAGACTTCCATACTAAAGTTCTAGGTTGCCTTTCATCATTCTTTTTCTTTGTGAAGGGTTCCTGGATTGACTGGAGTCTCCATCTTCTTGCTGCTGCATAAAAAACTGTCATGAATTTTGTATGAAACATTTCATGAATTGAAACTAGATTAATTCAGGTTTGAGAACACCATTTCCAAACATCAGGAATAGGGAAATATTGAATCAAACTGAAGACACATTGCCAGCGTTGGCCATCACCTTTTTATCCATGCACGGCGAACCCTAAGAGGATATCATTCTATTAAATTAAACACACCTTCTCTTAAAAGGATGTGAGCCAGATTGATTTGTCCCTGCATGGCCTGTATCTTATCACTCTCCCCAACAGAGGAGTATCGTATAATTCCCTGTGAATCATCAGCAGAACACTGAAGAGCTAATCAAACATCCTTCCCTGTCACCCCACGTATGCTGGAAGACAGAGCTCGTGTTTTTCGTGAGCACTTCCTGCAAATGAGGTTTGATTTCTTTCTGTGTGTTTGTTTTCAGACAGTATTTTGAAAACAGCCTGGGGGTTATGTGTGTGCTGCACTGCGTGTGGCATGTGGCTGATCACTGGTGTGTCGTGTGAGGCACTTTCTCCTTGATTGCACCTGTTTTAGCAGAACAACACAAAATTAATATGATGAAACAGATAATAAATAGGAGCAGTACAAGGATCCTGGTGTTCCAACTGCCTCGCATGGGCTGCCTGGCCCAGCAGTCCCTCCTCCTTTTTGGCTGACATGGGATAGGTACCTGTAAGTCCCTCCACCCCATCTGTGTGGGCAGCCATTGTATTACAGCCACTGCTTATTCACATTTTCAACTATAAAATTCCTCTTGCAGTCCATATGAATGTTTAGATGGACTCTAAGAGGCCAAGTTCCATTTGGCTCACCAAATCAGAATAAGTTGCCACTAATAATTCTTTCCTGCAGTGACCATCGAGCTGTAGTGGGCATCTGCAGGGCATAATTAATATTGCCTGTCATTAAGATGCACCATCTTTCTTATATTTCTCTTAATTACTTTGATTTGATGCTTCTCATCACTCATCAGCTGGCGGGATAGATGTGTTTGTAAAGGCAAATGGTGACTTAGGGATTGTTGTTAGCATTTCATAGAATTAGTTTGTGAAATGAGCTAGGTAATCGCCTTGGCCCCTACATGACTGAAACTAAGCAGGAACAAAGTTCAGTAAATGGGATTAATTTTGTTCTGCATGCCAACTTTACACACTTAAGTAATTTTCTCTTACATGTTTATAGGTTTTTAAGACATTATGATACCTCCAATATTGGCTTGGTTAATTCTCCTGAACAATCCATGAAAATAGATTGATGGTAGTAATGACTAAAGATTTTAACATATTATTTAATTAAGGAAGCATTTCTTTGCCTCTTTCCCCTGGGGTTTTTTTCAGGCTTCTCATTAACATTGCAGCATGATAACTTCAGGTTGATCAACCAACAATTGTCATCTCTAATGGTGCAATCCTGCCATTTTTCTCATGTTGTGTAGCATTAACTCCACAAATAATCCAATTCAAATGCATTCAGTTGGATTATTCAATTAAATAGCCAACACTGAGGTTGGCTGAGTATCAATCTCAGGAACAGCTTCCCAATCATCTGAACATGCGCTTATTGAAGACCTGATCCTACAACAGCTAATTTGTCTTGAACTACATGTGTGAGATTTATCCATGAGGTAGTTTGTGTGCATAAACATGTGCATAAATCATTGTTTGATTAAGGCCTTGCACAGTGCAACTAGTGAAATGAATTTATTTGTCCTCTTTTAGGGTCACAGATATTTGTTTCTCTTAACAAGTACGTGTGATTTTTATGGGCTAGTTTCTGATTATGTTTTAGACTTAGAAAAATATTATTTCATGTGGCCATGAAACTGTGCTCTGTAACTCCTTTCAGGAATATTTTCTTAATGGTGGTAAAAGAGTGCTTATATTTGTGGAATGGCTTCCCTGGCACTTGGCAACTTTTAGTTCAAGTTTAGTAGGTTACAGGTTTAATAGTTTCATTGAATTTTCTAATGTGTATTCACAATGCTGTGTATATAGACTGAGTTTTTAATGGAAAAATACAAAAACAATCATTGTACACACACACAAAAAAAAAGGTATTTTAAAGTAAATATATAGATCAATTTAGAAACTATTCTGCCTGAAAAGAAAACCATATGCAGGTTCTAGATTTCATTTTGAGGAAAAAATGGATGTAGACACTATATGCCTTTTCCAAATAAAATTATTTGTAGCAGATATACTCAAATGAAGAGACAATTATAGAATTCAATACATATATTTTTATTTTTTCATATGCATATATGTTGTGTTATTTTATTTGAAATATTGATGTTATAAAACATACCACAGAACTCTATATTGGCTAGTATTACATAAAGTATAGTTTTTTTAAAAAAGCTAAAATAAGCCTTGGATTTCCACTACTACAAAAATTGGCATTAATTTGAACTTAAAAAAAATTAAAGTAAAAAGAACTGCAAAGTCTTTGGCATGTACAGTGTGTGTATGTGTTCAATATTTTGTTCATTGTCTTATGCCATTGGTGTTTGCTCACACTGATTTATTGGCTTGTCTGTTTCTGTGCACATGTGCACATATCTGCACTTGTTTTCAAAAATTTGTGTCAGTGATAATTTCAGTGGAAATATTCCTAGGAATCTGTCACACATGGCACTTCTGTTTGGATTCTACTTTATGTCCTTCTCCACAAATTCTGACCTTTTATTTAGGCTGTTTTTCTTTCTCTCACCCCATGAGCTTTGTCCCCATAAGACTTTTGAAGTTTTCTGCTTTCAGATCTCTAACAAAGAATAACAGGGGAGACAGAAACAATTGGATAAAATGTCACGGATATAATCTAGTCCCACAGAACTCTGATTTATGTTTACTTAGTCTTTAGTTTTCAAGTATATGTGACTTTTTACACCTCTTCCTTTACCTTCAGCAAATACTGGACAGATCTATGTCGCATTTGTTAATTGGAAATTTTGTTGCAGGTTTTGCCATCTGAAAACTGATAGAAGCTTTATATTCTGAGCTGAAAGCAAATGCCTACAGCAACTATAGGTGTATATGGTATTGCTATAAACTAGTATTTACAATCAGCCTCTATTCTTTATTATTTGTGTTGTACATTTATTTATGTAACTGCAAAACATGACAGTATTTTTCCCTGAAAATTGGGATTTGCAAGTACTGAGGGTAATGCAGAGATTAATGAATCATTCTTTAAGCCATGTTATCTTTATATATATATGTATAAACAAAAAAAAATCTGGATTGTATTTAAATATAGTTATATTTTAACTAGTGTTAGACCTAAAAATTCTTTCAGGCTAAAAATACCAATAATATATTTAAAAAAATAGACTTAATCACCAAGTATTCCTGAGGCAGTCTCCTGGTTCACAAGTATTGTTTTTATGTCTGTAAAAGCCAAAAAATCTACCCCGACATACCCAAGATTAAAGTTTTGTCAAGGAAAGGAAACTTTTAATTTATTACAAAGTGTAACATATCTTATTGTGCTACATAAAGTTTTAATGATTTAGCATATACTGTACACTGCATTTCTCCTTAGACAACCTCTTATCAGCTTAAATTAGGATTTTTGTTTTCCCCTCGACAGCTGTCATTAGTAGAGAAGTCAATGGGCTCATCAAGAAGCTAACAAAATAGACTTTATTGCTCCACTTTTACTCGAGAACAGGAAAAGGAATTACATGCCTTAACAGCACTAGGAATGTTTTTTTTCCAGCGTTGGAGGCTGCAGAATTTCAGTAGGTACTGCTGTAGCTCCGAGATCGTGTTTTCTCCCTGTGAGACACCATGCTGAATGCTTTGCCCTGGATCCCTGCTGGGAGTGGTGGAAATCATACCTTTCATGCTACTTATGGTGGCTGTAAGATAATGACTGAGGAAAAGTCACTGATATGGTGTGGGGAGCTGTGGTGATCTTCTTGTTGTTCTTTGCACAGCAGGCATTAGGGCAAATGTTTATCAGGTAAGAAAAACCTGAGGGTTAAACAGAACTAAAGAGAAATGCAAGCATGTTTAAACAGTTTTCTCCCAGGCACTGTACCAGTTCTTGATTTGCATACCTCTACCAAAATTAAACACTGTTTTAAATTTATCAATCTTTTGTATTCCTTATTTAATTTTGAACTCCTGACTTGAGAATTATTAATAACATTAAATATTAGTCTTACCATGTTAGCTGACTAGTAAATGGAAAAGATGTCTAGGAGGTCTTATTATTACCCTTACTGGAAACATTTCACATAGTTAAAAGGTACAAAAGATGTGCTAATATTAGAATCCTGTAGAGGAGCTATCCAATGAAGAATAAGAATATTCAATATAATACCAATTAAAATGAGATGCAAAAAGGATCTAGTACTAATTGCTTTTATCTCTAAATTACTAAAATAGTTATAGTCTAGAGAATCAAGAATCCTATTATTCCTAATTTATTCTGTAACAGATAACAGCAATGGTTAGAGATAGACAGAGGAATTTAGTTTTAGGATTGGTAAATCCTTATAGGCATTTTGGATTAGCTAAGAGTTAGTAAATGCAGAAATGCAAGTGACTTGACCTAATGGAATTGAAGGTGTTTAATTTAAATAATGGGATGTATATCGGTGGTTTTTACTTTTTGGACCTCTCTTTATAAAGAGTATTTGGAGCAGACATATTAATGAAGATTGTAGGTGTCAAATTAGAAATAAATTGAATTTTGTTCATTAAAATTTATATTCTTTCTAGACTGCACAATAGAAAGTATATATTTGGAGTTCTTACTGCTATAAGTTCTAGTATCATTCTCAAATACTTATTTGTTGATAATAAAAAAAATTATTTAATCTAATGACTTAGGAGATCTATTGGTGAGTAGTATCTCACCAACGATGCTGAAATTGAATTGCAGGAACAATGGTTATTTTGGTTGTTTTTCATGGCTCCATCATGCAGCTTCCTTTGTATCATTAGCAGATTCCTTGTTTAGGTAAAAAGTGAAGGTGTGAAAATGTGGAATTAGCATCTCTTTTCAGAGAACAGTACATTTAGCACTGCTGGGTTTCCTTGATCTTTGGCTTTCCTGGCACAGCACAGGACTTTTTTCGGGGATTAAGGAAGGCATTCCTTCACCAATGTAACATGGTGATTACAGCTCACCTCATCAGCATGCACGTGTGCAGTGGTGCTCTAGTTCTTCAGACACAGAATTGCCAGATTTCTCTGAGTATTATCATTCCATTGAGTTTATGAGGTAGAGGTTTTCTTCAATCAGTTACATGTCTGTTTGAAATTGATCTAAACCACACCTAATGTCTTTGCTTAAATCTCTATATGCAAATGAACAGCAATCACCAAATGCTCTTAAGTTTTTCTAAAGCTGATTCTTAAGTATCTGACAGAGTTTTTAAAGGAAACTGGTAAAAGCTAAATCCTCCTGTCAAATTTGGTTAAGAAATTGAAAAAAAAAAATGTGCTGAACTGCAGAAGAAGACAGAAAGTTTATTTGCATGAGATACTTTGGAGGGGCATAAAAGACTTACTAACTACTCTTGTCCAAATGAGTGCTATTCCATCTTTGATTTTTCATTTTCCCTTAATGGGAAGGATTCCTTTTTTCTTTTTTTGGGAGAAAAAAAAATAATAAAAAAGCCTTCTCTTTAGCTGTGTACTAATTGTGATTTATTACTCTGTATCTTTTACAGTTCTGGGTTTCTTCAGAGCACAGAAAACATGGAGGAGCACAGTTTATAAACAAGTATTTTCAGCCTTACCATGGGGGTTCCATACATTCCAGCTGGCAACACATTAGGTTCCGATGTGAAAGCCATGAGCTTTGTTCCAGTTCAGTTCTTAATTAACTGCATGTCCTGAGGTTTGTTATCTCAGATTCCCGTCATATAATCAAATACAATGAAAAGAAATTTCTGTTTTCTCTAAATTTGGGGCTAGATCCTTTACATTTATACTTCTGAACTTTACCTGAATTTAAAGTAGTTTTGATTTTGTTTGATTGTTGTTTTTTGTTTGGTTTGGTTCTGTTGTTTTTCTTTTTTTAAATTATATATAATTACTATATAGTGTAGGATTATAATTTTTTGGTTTTCACATGCAGAAACCTTCTAAGTGATAAGGGTATATCATAACTAATTAAGGGATTGGAAAGGTGCCATTTTTTTGTGACTTGGAATTCCAGCTGCTCTTGGGTTTAGTACAATAGATGTGATAGATGTCTGTGTGTCTGCATGTGTCCTCACTGAGGAAGCCAAGGTTTGGCTTGTGGAGGTCCACTGACAGGAATTCAGCAGGAGTCTTGGCTATATCCTTCTGTACCTGGCTGGCCTAAAATCATTTCATTAGTCTTTCACACATGCAAGCAATCAGTTCACAGCTCTACAAAGCCCTGTTAATATTTTAGAGAAATGTATATTTGTGCCTGATATTTTTAAAAGGAGGTCCAAATGAAAACATTTAGAAAATATTATCCCAGAAGTGTGCCAAGACAAAGCAACCTTGCATTTTCTAATGTGTAAGGAGATATCTGGGTGAATTAAGATTTGCCACAGTGCTCTAATTTCTACAGCTCATATCTGAGATAATTTCCCAGTTTTAAAATTAATCTGTCATTATGTTTTTGAGAGAATTTTGTAGTATTTTTGAGAATTTTGTAGTATTTTTTTCTTAAATTACTCAAAGCACATTTTTTCCTTCAAAAATGTAGTATTTTTGAATTAATATTGGAAGTTTAAAAAAATGTTTTAAATGGCTATTAGTTCAAGATCAAATAATTTCTTATTTTGCACCTTGGAGGTTGTTATGAACTTCTGCATTTCCATTAAGTGATCCTATATTTTCTTCAGTCAATGCTATTTAACTATTCCAGTAATTAATTAAACCAAAGAATGGTTCCTACTGTGAGTCTTGCTTACATTCTTTTAAGTCAGTGTATCAGAGGTGAGGATATGCTTGTAAAGTTTGGCATTTAATTAAATTGTTTTGATCTTTTGTTCTTCTTTTTTGCACATATTAATTATTATACCTATGAAGTCTAATTCAATTCTTTAAGGTGTGTTGCTGTTTTCATAATATAACAAGGCTTTGTTCTTGTGTGTGAGAGTTATTGTGTAACTGTGATCACAATATAGCCAGAACTTTGTAACATACAATAAAATTATACTCATGACCCAAGTTTACAATTCTGATTATTTTGCTTGTAAGATAAATGTCAGTAATTTGAATATGTGAATTGATTTCCTTTTTAATGACTACCTTTAATATAATGGGACTAAGGTCAAAGCTTAGAGAAGGAAACAGTCTTAAAAGTGAGAAAGGAGTGAGCCCTACTTTTTACTGTATATGATTATTAACAATGAACTTGCCCAGTTCATTTCAGCAGGATTCACTGGAACTCATAAATTAACGTGGTCATTTGAAAAAAGTGTCCACATTCTTCTATAAATAAATCTGCATCTGAGGCCTCTTTCCTGCAAAGAAACTTCATGCACTGAATGCAATTGTAATATGAATCTTCTGCTAGTCTTGCTTTTGGTGTTTTTGTTCCCACTTGTCTAGGCTACACTGAATTCCTCCTTACCAGCTCTTAGTGAACCTGGAATGAAGGACAGGGAAAAGTGTACACATCTTCTGACCAATATCTCTAAAAGGGAAAGGAAAGCTCAGTGGAAAACCTTTCTGGGGGCCAGTAATTGGAAATATAGTTCTACACAGGTAGTTGTCCATTCCTCAATACTTCATCTCAACTACAGAAGAGAAAAGGATATAAAGTCTTTATTAGAAATATAATTGCAATTTTTTTTTCTATTAATGATGCTTTGTATCATTTGTCTTGCTAACAAATATGACCCTGAGAGTATTGAGAAAGTGAGTAATCATCTAGACAGCTGACAATTGTTATTCTTACTTGAAAAAAGATGTGAAAGAGCAGCAGAAGGCTTGTTACCAGAAATGCAGTCACAAGGTAATTTTTCAATATTGAAAATATGATCTAATACAAGTCACAAAAGCTAAATTCCAGTGCAATGAGCAATGGTCAGATCAGCAATTTTTCATAATGGAGGAACAAACTGTTAAAAACAAAGAAAGCAGTGACCTATAAATTGATCCAATATGCATGAATCAATCATTTAAATGTTAAAAACCTCAGAACTTTGTTTATAACATAATAAAGATTAGTTATTCAGCTACAGAAACCTTTTGGATATACAAAGCTACACAGCGGTGCTTCATTAGTATTCAAAATTACTATAGGTAATGTTCAGATCTTGATGTAATTTCTTAAAACCATGTCTCACCTATCTAGAGAGCCCTTGTTAACACAGGCCAGTGGATTTTCATGCTATTAAGGCTGCCTAATTTTTAGTTCTGTGTTTCCCCTTACTGTGGTATTCTAATTACCCAATCACATTACTTACTGCATACTCCTCATACAGTAGCTATGGAAGAAAGTTTTTTAACTGAAGAAAATTACTGCAAGTTTAAGATTCAACATTAATAAATTTGATAATTTGATAAATTTTAAAACATTTTAAGACAACAAAAGATTTCCTCCTTTTTTTCCTAAAATCATATTGTTTTCTAAGTTCTCCAAGAAGGTCTCCACCTCTCACCTACCAGCAAAACGAGCATGGCACACTCCCCCACATCATATGAACTGATGGAACTTCACTGCATAGCTGGATCTTTTTCCATCCATTTCAACCAGAAATCTGCTCCAGAGAACAAGCCAACCCTTGTGTTTCTGATGAGATCTGCAGCAGCTCTGTGTGCCATGTATCTCCACGCTTCTGTAGCTGAGCTCTGTGGTGCTTCCAACAAATCTGCTTCCTTCAGATTGGCTTTAGCTGCTCTGCTCAGAGTGCCTGCAGACTCTATTCATTATGAACAGTGGGGTTGTGGGGAGGAAGAGCATAAAGAATAAACCAGTAGATTGATATGAGTGATTTTGAGAAGGGAGAAAAAAATCTGCGCAGCAGAGCATTTTTAATCTTATTTTATTGCAAATTTCTGTTCCCTCTTTGTCAAGAGGGGAGCATCAAACTTTAATAACACATGACAGGCTTAAGGAAAAGGCAGAGAGGATTTTCTTGTCTTCTCCTTAGGAGATATAAGCCAGTAGTGGCTAGTCAGTACCCAAGCAAAAGATGGTTTGGAAGTGGAACAACATGCTTTGATAAATAATTAAGTAGACTGTGGAATTAACTGAAGATTTGAATGCAATTCAACCTTTTAAAATAAATTGTACTTGTCAAGACTGTCTTCAGAACTTCCTAATGACAAGAAAAAGCTTCGTACAGAGATGTCTTAGGAAAAAATCAACAGACATATGATATATTCTTTTTGGACAAAGAGGTAGAGAAGGTAATTGTGTATTAAATATGGTTGCACAGAAAAGGTAAATGAGACCCAACTCCAGCTGTGTCTGATTTTCATGAGTATCCATGCTGATGCTGCAGGCCTTAGTTTAGCACAATTTACTGGATGCTTCTCGTTGCCCTTGACAATATAAAGAAAAACACCAGAGAAACAAACAACAAAAAAACCTAAATCTTCATTTATGTTGGTATCACTTCATCAGCATGTTATTGGCATGCTTACACAGTGTGATAGACCTAAGTTAATCCAATGCAAAATACTAAGATAGATGTTGAACAAATGTGTTTGCCTCCCAAAATGTAATGAGTGTATGATGCTTTAAGTGGGTCTGATTGAGTTGCTATTAAGGTTGCTTTACATTTTCCAGTGGAGCACTGTGTTCTGTGGTCACATCCATGCTGAACTGTAGCCCTTTCACTGATTGAGACAAGCGCAATCATCAGAGTCCAAGCCAGTAAGTAATATTTATATCATTCCCATCATAAGGGTGTGTGTATGCACATAGTTCAGCACTGGAATAATCATTCCATCAGTGTCTTTATGCATCTGCAGTTTTAACCGTGGTGATTGTCTTAGTATATTGTTATTTACATGGCCCCTTGTACTCATGTAATGGTATTTATGTATTCAATTTATGCATTTTTTTCTAAGTAAAAACTTATTTTATGACTAAAGCTCTGATGAGAAAAAAAAAAAACAAACAACCTATGGGTGGAACAAAATGAGACCTTTTGTGAGTAAAGGGCCATGTAATGCCATAGGTTCCCAACTGCTTATTGTCTGGGGAGGAAAGTGATTTATAATGTATGCTGAATGAATTTTGGGTTTGAAAATGAGCAACGGGGTGAGGTTGATTGCTCCTGGACTGCTTTTGTTAAGAAATCTGGAATTGTGATGTACATAAGCATATGTAGTGACAGGACCAGGGGGAATGGATTCAAACTGAGAGCAGATTTAGATCAGATATGAGGAAAGCATTCTTTATTGTGAGGGGGGTGAGGCACTGGCACAGGTTTCCCAAAGGAGCTATGGATGCCCCACTCCTGGAAGCTTTCAAGGCCAGGTTGGATGGAACTCTGAGCAACTTGGTCTAGTGGAAGGTGTCCCTGCCCATGGCAGGGGGATTGGAACTAGGTGATGTTTAAACTCTCTTCCAACCCAAACCATTCTATGCAAAGGTCCATGTTTAACTCCTGTATGTCTCATGACTGGAATAGTCCCACAGTGCCGGAGTGTTTTGCAAATAATGAGAGTCCAGGAGTAGCAGGCAGATAGTTGTCATCTAAACTGTTCTACCATAGGGGGTTTTTTGGAAAAGAAATTTTTTTGCTAGTGGAATTAGGTGGATGAACTAGTGTAGCGTAACAATTAAACTTTACATTATTTTTGTTTAAATAAGAAAAAAACCCCTTATTCTTTCATTGCTTTCTAATAATAAAATTACAGTCACAACAACTGTTAAGTAGAAACTATTTGTTTCATGAGGAGGACTAAATCTAGGGTCTAATAGTGAAGTTAAATATAAACAATAACCATTCAAAAGGGGTTTTGCTCAGGAACAAAATTTTGGGTCTATAATCCCTGGACACCTAGTCTCTTCAACATTACCTGACTAGAAAACATGGTGGATCTATAACCTAAGTTATTCGTGTGGTAGTTAGAGGCATGTGAGGCTATGTGACAAGACGTGTTTCCAGAAATCTGCTTTAAATTACTCCTCTGTCTGAAGCTAAGTTGCCCAGAGGAGGGTTTTCACGTTGAATTCTGCTTACTTGGGATCTGCAGTCCCAAAGCTCCCCGTGTTATACACCTAAAACTGTTCTTTGAAGACCAGAAGGTAGGTTGCTTTTCAAATGCACATATGGAGAAGAAACCTCGCAGTTAATTGTGGGGGTTTTTTGCTGTAAAGCCTCTCAGGATGAAAAAGGAATTTAATACATTTCCTAATTGTAGTGACTGCTCTACCTTCTAGGTTATTACACCATCTTTTTCTTGCATTCATCATGAAAGAATATTTCGCTATATTTTCATTAAGACTAAATTATGTGTATGTATTTGTCGAACCAAACCACTACAATCCTGTGTACATTTTTCCTCCACACCCTGAATTGCACCCTTCAGGATTTAAGATATTCTCTGCATGATTTTTGGATTCCTATCAAGCTTAAGACAAACTAAATGAACTGCTAAAACTGGAATAGTTTTGAACATGCTCTGAAGCAGACTCCTAGATCCTAGAGGAATTAGACTAAGTCAAACAAAGAAATGCCTCTGTGGTTAGATGGTGGTGAGGCTGATGCTTTCTCAATCATAGTTTTAGACTTTTCCGCAACTGCAGTTGAATTCAGGAGAGAAAGGGTGGATTGTTTGGGTTCTTTTAAATGTCTCTAACAATGAGCTTTTTTCACAGCAACACCCAAAATTTTGAGAGACATAATGTACAACTTGACAGAGACAGAACTCTTAACTGTGAAGATATTGGTGTTAGAAAATATGGATTGAGAACCTGAATAGATATTTATCCAAAAGAAGTAAAAATCAACTTGCATTTTTTTGTCTTGGAGACTATCTCTCTCTCTCTCTCCCTGCAAAATAACCAATTTTAGCTGTTTCTTTTCTCTTATTTATCTCAAATGTATTAGAGAAAGAAAGGCAGAATACGTCTTATTTTGTCAAGGAAATTACAGATAACAGTTTCAGTCTTGAAGTAATCTTTTAAAATTGTCCATGGCCAAATTCAACAATGCAACCCAGCCCAGCCAAGTACTTCAGTATGCACATAATTTTATTCACGTACTGAAATCCCTCTGACTTCCAGAGGATTTAAGCAATGTTTAGGTGCTTTGCTGCAACAGTGTCTTAAATTGATAGATGGAAAATTTTAGACAGAGAAAGGAAGGCAGTTTTTGCAGTCTCTACTGGTAGATGCCTAAAAATTGCTTTGATTTTTCAGATAATCCTAAATTCCTACTGTCGCAAATTTTCTTTTATTCTTTCGGCGCCTTTTTTTCAGAGCTATTTTGTACTCTTTTTTTTAGGTTCCTCAGTTATACACCACTCCCAGTCTCATCCCAGATGTAAAAGCAGAGATGTTCTAGTCTGATTTCAGCAAGCAGTGTTTCAGCAATTGCACATGACAGACATAATTTCAAGGCAAATCAGGCATACCCTAAACCAAAATGGGTCGATCCTGCCAGAACCCACTTCCAGCACTTAACAAGGTAAATAGAGAATTTCTAATGGGTTATTTTCAAAAGCAGTTAGGTGTTAACCCTAGTGAAAGTAAGTGATGACTTTGAAAAATATTACCTGAAAAATGTCACCTTTTACCTCTTTGTCTTTTGGTTTTTTTTAGTTTACATAGATAGTATCTTCTTAACATGATGACTGGTCTTTAGTATGATCAATTGTCATTCCACTTTACTGGCAAAAAATATCATGAAGTATTAAGATGATTAATGTAACTGTCAGGTGAAATATTCATAAATTTAGCTGACCTACCACACATAAGAAGAGATAATGTTTCAAGGTTTATGTGCTTCACTTGCTTTGCAAAACAGCCTCTGACTTGAGTAAATGCATGCTAAATTATAAATATGAAGAGAAGGGAAAAGAAAATAAAACCCTGTGTTTTTTCTTTCTTTATTTCAAATCAGTCTTTAGAAACAGATCCTTTAACTAAGTGTTTACTTAGTCCTCACTGATCTGAGATTTTGGACTGAGCAGAAATTATTAATTAAAAAGTTAGTAATTGAAAACGGTTTCCATTAAAAGAAAATCCATGGATCAAAAGAGAGGGAGAGGTGATATTGAAGTGTCCTGTGAGCAGAGCTCACAGAGCTTTGTGCTGATGCTCTTTTCCCCGCTGAAGAGAAGGAGCTTTCAGCACCGAGCCGGGGTGCGTGGCTCAGATGAGGAATGGAGTGTGTGCAGGCAGCTGACGTGGGCTCACTGCTGGCCAAGCTCTGCCTGTCAGAGCCTGTCCTCAGGAGTACCTTCTGGGAGAACAACACTGCTCTTCTAAAGAAGCACTCTGAAGTGCATGAGGCATGTGGAGGACTCACTGACTGCATCAAGAAAATAAACAGCACATTGCATGTGGGCTTTTTTTTCCAAAATATTTCTTCAAGTAAGTTAGAAGCATAAACAGAAACAACTCCATGGGTATGGTGCCACATGCCATACCTGCACTCAGTTTCACCAAAATTATTGTGACTTGGGCCTGCACTACAGACCAGTCTGTGTATTCTGAATCCTTTTCCAGAAGATTTAACACTTCAATGTGATAGATTGTTACTCTGAATGGCACCATTTTTGGTTTTCCTTTTCCCCCAAACACTATTGACTTACCTAGTCATGGCAGCTAGTTAGTGAGCAGCAGGATTAAGAAAATATGATTGTTCATTTCATACAATTTTAATTGTTTTAGGTAGCCTGCTACATGGATGTTTAAAGTCTTTAAAGGATCAAAACAGAGAACACATGGCAAAGTATTTTTTTTCCTTTTTGGCACATTTTAATGCTATTGATAAGTATAGAAGAGTTCTAAGCATTTATTGGAGTGCTGTGCTGGAGCTTTTTGTTTCCAGTGTAAACTGATGGAGATCAACGATTTTTTGATACTCCTAGTACTAAGTGCTTATAAAGTGTTTATATCTATAATCGTGTCATATTATGTTAATGAAGCACTGAAAGACACTAGTAAATTTAAGTGCTCAAAAAGTGCATTACTCTGAGTGTTACCTAGGGGCTCTTCACATCAGACACTTGGGGGACAATTTTTTTCCTTCCATGCACCTTTAGAGCACTATGTCTTAAAGTGTCTTTCTAGCATTAATTAAATTTTAGAAAGCAAGTGCCTGGTAAGAACACATGATTTACACTAATCTTTTGAAATGCAAATGTATTTTAGACTAAAATACCCTTCCCTTTTTACAATTCTCTGCTTTCCTCTTCAGTTTTTCCCCACACCTTTCTTATTGAGTATTCAACTGTTAAAAACAGCCATAGGAAAGGCAGGGAATTAACTCCATTAGTAATAATTAGGCGAAAAATGAGAACTATTCAAAGGATCAAATACCAATATCAGGTTATCTAATAGCCTTATGAATAAAAGTCATACTAGCTCAAGAAAAATGCTGTATAAACCGGGGGCACTTTGAGTTTGTTCTTCTGTCTGCCCCTCTCCTCTGGGTCGTTCATGACATTTATGCTGTAGGTTTGTAGGGTGGCTGCAGCTGACAAGAGTTATGGTTTTCTTCCAGTGAACTTAAACACTGTTTTTGGTCATTAGCCATATGTCAGAGTCATGAATGTGACCTCCCAAATACTAAATGATTTGGCCAAGATGATGGAGTAAAGCAGGAGTTTGTGCCCCCACATCAAGAGATTGAATTCCATTACTGTTGTAAGATGGAAGAGCTTCATATGGCACAATGCATATTTAGTATGAGGGCAGGGAAAACAAATACAGTTTCTGAAGAAAGGTGGCAGGAGTTTGAAGACAGAAACAGCAGCACCAGGATGCCAAAATTCAATACATGCTGCCCTGAACAGTTAAAATAAGTAAATAAATAAATTAAAAATTCTGAAGTCTGATCAAAACCAGGCACTTTCAGGAGTGCTATTATTATTGGTTTTATTAGTATTATTATTAAATATCCTACTTCAAGGACTGTTCTGTTTCGCTGTAGAATATTCTTATTTTATGTATGAGGATAACAATCCTTACATTACCTAATTCTGACTAGAATCAATTGAAATTATTTTTTTTTACTTTTTTGAAAAACTGTATTTAATCCCTATGTCAGTGTGCCGAGAAAGGTAGTAATGACATATCTGAACTTTAAATGTCTTTAATCTTTTTCTTTATCTTTCATTCTTGTTGCACAGCCTCAGCAATCACATTTCAACACTCCATTCCTCAGAAAATCTCACAGATTTAGAAACCATAGTGAGATAAGATTCTCCTTTGACCCAGAGATGCATTCAACTATACCCTTGGAAAGTTTTTTAAATAGCAATGTCTATTGAAATTTTCTAAATACATAGAATTCTCTTTGGCAATGACTAGAAAACATCAGACAGGTGGCAGGAGTCCACAGGAGTGTAGAGGTGAATTGTGTACTTCAGGTAAAGAGACATCCCAGTCAGTCCTTACTGAAGCATTATCAGAGAGGATCTTTTTAGCCTAGAGTTTGTAAACTGAATTGTTCTTAACTTCCTTCCCAAGGGAAAGATATCTATTTCATAAGCGTCACTCTAGATGTAGCAGGATTGAAGAAGCCAAGAACTGGGTAAAATTGAGCTTGTTTTACCAGTTAAAGGTAAAATACCTTGTCAGGGCATCTGAAGCCTTTCTTGCAATTGCTTACACTGTGTCATTGTCAGAGCAGCTTTCACTGCTGTGCAAAGCAGAGAGCTTTATGCTCGACAGATCCCAATCCTGCTCTTACCTACAGGTTGATCCAGTTATTGGTGAAGTCAATTACCAAGGGGCTGATTTAGAATGAGTGAAATAAAGCCACCAGAGTATCAAATGTAGAAAAGAAAATTTGAAATGTGATTAGTTTGAACTGTTATTGTCTGCTGTTTGGAAGGAAAGGAATCAGTGCTTTGATTCTCTTCTGTAAGGTTACCTATTATGCACCATATCCCTCTTTTCTGTCCTTCTAGGTACTTGATTGCCTATTTATTTGCAATAGTCTTTGGAGGTAATGAACAGATTAAATTTAGATAGAGGGCTCAGATTCACTGTTGGCACAGCTCTGCTGAAATAAATGGAATTAGCCAAGAGAGTCAAAGTACCTTGTGTTCAGCAACCATAATCTATCTGGCCTGTTGATGATTTCTAAAATCCCTCCAGCAGATGCCAATGTGTGGTGATACGGTGTAATTTTAAAGGGCAATACATACAGGTCTGAAAAGTGAAGTCATTGAAATAAAGAAGCTATTACAATGCCTAAATGAAATAATAGTCAGAATGAATAAAACTAGCTATTTGGAGGAGGGACCAGTGAAATAATTATTTTTGCATTTGGGCAACGTTTCGTCTCAAAAGGTGTTGGAGTTTTGGTTTTTTGGAGAGTTTCTTTGATTCATTTGTTTATTTGTTTATCTTGGGTAAAAGTAAACTGTACTGGTATGGATATAAGTCTTTTTAATAGGGGTTATATACCATCCACTGAATGCTATGAGTGGTGAGACAAATGGTATTGGTTACTGTTAATGAATGACTTTGCAATCAAAGCTTCAGCCAGCAGATAGCTTCCAGCCTGGATCCCATTGTACAGGCTGCCAGTGTTCACTAATTCCAGGGTACCACAGCTCTTGGGAAATCTCAAATCATCTAGCACAGATTTGCTGCTTGTCTGTCTAGGAACCTGAAGAGTGAGTGGCATACAAAATCAGGATCCTTGAGGTCCTGATTTGAAGCCACAGCCATACAGAGAGCAGGAGAGAAAGGGGCAATAACAGAGTGGTGCTAAAAAAGATAAACTTATAGGAAACAGGAAACAGGGAAAATCCTGGGAGCAAAAAGAATGAAGCTAAAAGAATATACATACCATGATATCCTGGCAGTTGATACCACTTTTTACTGCTGGCCATGAGGGTTTCTGTGGTATGGCTGTACAAAGCTGTGGTTTACCAGAAGTGCCTCTAAGCTTCTTAGGCATCCAACTCTTGAATGCAGAAATTGTGAGTCTCTACTTTTTACTTTACTGTGTCCCATTTGCATGAGGGAATGAAAATTTAGCCTTCAATAAAAATGTCTTATTTGATGTATATCTTATGCTACAGATATTTTTTAATATTATGTTCATACATGACATAGTTGGCAATTATTTCCCATTTCTCTAAACTTGTGTATATCTTCCCTATCCAGTCACTTAGTACATAAATCCAATGATGTGTTTTTCCCTCTACACCTACAGTAAGTTAGTTTTCATAAGGATGAGAAAGTGCCTCCAGAGAAAACACATTGCTGAGAAGAATTAGAAGACCAAAGGTAATAGATCTTTTAATTTAAGATAGAGCCACTTGCCATTTCTGTTCTTTTAAAAAGCAGTCAATTCTAATTATAGAGATTTATCTTGGATTAAGGAAAAAAATACTAAAGTAAGCACTGCTTCTTCTACTATCACTGTAGGGTTAAGGCTTTTCCAAACGGAAATTATGTGCAGCGAGGACAGTAAAGTGACTGTCATCAAATTCTGAATTAACTGTTCATGTGATAGAAAATTTTTTCATCTGAAGCTATTTTCCTTTTTATTTTACATTTTAAAATATGGGGGGAAAAGGCATTACTGAAAATTGCCAATGTTGGGAGAGAAAAAATGAAGAGAAGGGGGTGTTTTCTGGAAGAAGAAAAGCATTTCTCTTAGTTCTTGAAAGGTAATATTCAATTTCATCCACAGAATATCAGAATTCCAATGGAGGAAAACACTTGTGATCCATTTTAACTCAACTATTTTTAGGGTCCAATGCAAATAGTGAAGGTTTCAATAAAAACTACAGACACCCTGTCTAAAAATTAATAAAATGGAAAAATCACTTTCAGTACAGTTTCAAAGAAAACTGTTGCATTTCCTTCAATTCCCCTTTTTTCCTCATGTCCCTGAAATATTTTTGATTTTATCATATCTCCCTTTTTTTCTGATAGTGTTTGTTCTTCACATGGAAATTCTTTAGTACTCATCAAAATATCTGGTATGGTTCCCTGAGATATCATTTATCATGGGACTGTATATCACTTTCCTTATCTGGGCTACAGATGTGCTGGTCTATATTTGGAGATTTCTTTCTCTTCTAAGCTATCAAAAAATCTATGGAAAGGAATGGGACAACAAAAATCAAGCTAACTCCAACAAAATAAGATTCACAGTCTTTGGAACTTTTAAAATATTCCATTCTTTTTTGCCCTTGTCACTGTCTTGCTGTAGGAAATGTAAGCTGACTTTATTTAATAGAGTAAAAAATCAGCTTTGTGCCAAACTTTCTGGCATTTCATTGTCACCCACATGGGGAGAATGGTAAAAATGCTGCACTACCTCCCTCAAAAATCTTTGTCTTGATACTGCACAGCAATATTTGCCCTCAGTTGGCTTCTGAGGATTCAACAAATGATCATAATATTCAGTGTATTTTATTATGGATATCTGTGATCTTACCCTGCAAACTACAAGCCTCTGTTAAAATATTTAAACTATCTTAAATTTTCTGTAAGTAACTTTGGTAGAGGATGAGTCTATGGCAAGAATCTAGAAATAAATATAGAGATCTGAGCAATACCTTTAGGTTTTTTGGTCAAAGAACTCAGTTTTCAAATTAATATTTAAATGTTGTGTTCTTTCAGCTGCATTATACTTTTTTACTCCTCGCCCTTTTCTTGTTTATCTTAATACAAATATTCTTGGAGTTACATTTTCTTAAGAAAATAGCCACAAGATGAGAAATCTCCAGGGAGGAACTCTTGAAGGAGTTCCTACAAGTAGGAAGAATCTACATGCATAGGAGTATCTACATGCATAAAAATAAGTGATAAATAAATATAAAAGATGAGTGTAAAATTCTAAGTATATCCAAAATGATGACAGTCTAAATCCACTTTAAAGGAAAGTGTGGCTAAGTTTAATGTCAATGCTTATTTGAGGTAGTTTGCTGTGTATACATGACAGCTGAAAATTTGTTCATACATTGATTTTTTTTAGATTGATGACGATTATGTAAGAAGAGACAGAGCAAACCAAGCAACTAACAAGCCTTGAGACAGTGTGATCATCCATTTGAATTTTTCTGATAATGAGTGGAAGCATATGTTGAACTTCCACTTGGCCATGCATGACCCAGAGGTTGCACTAAGGATATAAACAAGAGTGCAGAGTCTTTGAGTAATTACTGAAATGTATCTTCATTAGACTGGACTCTGCCATTCTGAAAAAGACTTGACAGCATAGTGGGAGATAGAGAGCAGTTGGCAGAAGATTTCAGGCTCTAAATGAGCTGTCTGAGAGCTCCCTTTCTCCATCACCAAAGGATTGGATGAGCACCTGGTCTTATTTTGAAGCTGCAGCGAAGGCTACATCTTTGTGGACGTTCCAGGAGACATCAATCCAGCCCCAAAATTATCCCTCCCAAAACCTACAGAAGTGCTGAGACCAGGCTGACCCCGTGCAGGGGTGACATTTCAGCTGGAGAGATGACCCAGCAGGAGACATCTGAGGAGACAGTTCAGGTAAACATGAGGATCAGGAGTGTTTTCTCTTGCAGCCTGGAGTGTACAAAAGTGTTTGGGGCTCTACCAACAGTCAGTTGCTCTTGACCCAGTTTGGGGGTTTATATTGCTTACCTTTAAAATAGTTTCACATTCCACTGCTGTGCTTTCCTAGGTTAATGCTGTGTTTCCATTAATCCGTGTTAATTCCATTTATTGAAACTTTGTTTTTTACCAAAAAGTTTGTTTGCAAGTGGGAATTTACTGACCAACATGGGATCCCAGCAAATTGTTTTTCTCCTGGATTTGAGTGGGAGTATTTTTCTTCTTCAATTTTTTAAGAACTCTGAGTTCTAAACTTGGCATTTGTCGCTATTGAAAACTTCTGACTGAGCACTCAAAATACGGTATATGCTAGGAAAAAAATATCTCTGCTAAGTGGTATAACTCAGTATTGTAGTCATTAGTAATGGAATTCAAAGTAATTAGAAATCTAAAAGAGTAAATTTTTTAGCAAACCTGAAGAAGGGTTCCAGAGTTTATGAACAATTTAATCTATAACTGGCCTGAAAGAGGAGTGTTGATTATTTTTGTTTAAGGTATTATAAGGAACCTTTGGTCAGAAGGAAAATATAAAGCATGTTCTGCTTTTAAGTGTCACTGAAACAAGGCTGTGTGGGGTGTGAACCTTCTGGTAACACTTGCAGGACCCCTCATCATTTGCTGTTGAATGTTACTTTTACAATGACTAAAAATTTCTGAATTATGGTTTGGTCGGGTTTTTGGTTTTGTTTTTTTTGTTTTTGTTTTTAATCGGGTTTTTTTGGGTTTTTTTTTTTTTTCAGAATGTTCCTCAGAGCATAATTAATCATTTTAAGTTTCAGATTTGAAAATAACACACTTGATCATTTGCTTCTTCCAGAGTATAAATGAGAAACTTTCACAGCTACAGTGTAAAAATGAAAACAAAACCTGGACAGATCCATGGGTTTCTGCAGCTGTTGAAATGAACTTTCACTAGTGAACTATCTTCTCCTGGAAGACACACTTCTTTAAAAAATGTCATATTTTCTTTGCAAATGGAACAGCCCAAGGATCTGTAGCAGTCCTCCAATATTCTGTTTTTCATTTGTAGCAATGCCAAGAGTAAAAGGGAAGGAACTGTAATTTAGAAGTCTGTGGAGACAATTTTTGGTTATTTTCTTTAACTCACTGCTGAATCTGCTTTTAATATATGTGGAGAATAAAGAAGTTCAGACAATTAAACTTTCTAAACAAAATGTCTGAAGAGAGGCAATGTTTTGTGCACTTGAATGAGGTGCTTGTAGGAAATACTTGTCAAGCACACCAGCTCTTCAGCTGGATTCTAAATGGCTCCAAATATCTACTACACTGAAGAACAATTAACTTAGTGATGAGATGACAGGTTATTCACTTCCTTTGATTATTTATTTTACATAAAATCCTTTATGGATGAAACAAGTAACAAGTTGTTCACAATGGAAAATGTGTGAGCTTAAAGAAAAGACACAAAAGCTCCTCGAGGTGCAGAGCTGTTCCTTTTGCTCATTTAAAACCCTCATGCAGGCACGTTTGAGTGGTGTGGTGTGCCAGGGTGAGCACGGGTGGTGCATGATTCTTCCTGCTCTGCCTTCTCCTGGTTGGGGCAGGCTCATTTTGAAAAATACTCATCAGAAAGTAGGGGAGATATTCCTTCAGCACCAAATTCAGCTGCAGTTTTTGGCAACATGTCTTCAACCCTGGCAGGTCACAATGGTGCTAATCTGAGGGACCCACAGATAAGTTATCCTGTGCTGTGTGGCTGGATTCAGTAGTTCAGATATGACTTTAAATAACTTTAATTGTATGCTTTAGTCTATAATGATAAGCATTTTCCCCCACCTTGTTTTCCCAAAAGGGTCAAAGACACTGGCAGCCCCAGGCTGGCCTTTCAGGTTAGACTGCACCCATTTGGCAAGTGCCTGATTTTACCTGATCCCACAGCAGCGCTGAGGGACCAGCGGGAATGTGGAAATCCCACCTTCAGCTGCACACAAGTCTGTACTTGTGGATTGAATCCGCATGGCTAGGAGATATTTAGGATGGAGATAATCCAAATATTAATTGAATGCAGAAACTGGAAGCCAGAATTCCATTCTCCCAGGTGAGTGCTGAATCAATTTATGCTCTGGAATTGTATTTGCTTCTACTTTATGCTTTTTTCTATGATTTTGTAGTTGGCATGTAACAGCGAAATATATGAGTGTGATTTGTCCTTTTAGATGAGGAAGCAAATAGTTTCACTTCATGTCAGTAGAAAAATTTTATTCTGATTTTCACTGAATCAACCAATTATTGGTCTTTTCACCATGTACAAATGTTTTACCAGCTCCCATCACAAACCAAGAGCACTGCAGTCTTGTATTTATGGTGTGACAGGGAACATTGAGACCAGGTTCTACTGTGTGATTTTTATCTCTTTCACAAAATGCAGTCTGAAAAATAAAGCTATTTGTATTAGGAGTATAGTCAAAAAAACAGCTACATCAGTAGCTGTCAAGTTTTAAAAAGGAATGAAAGCCATTAAAATAGAATATTTATTTTTGTTGGTTGATTTGTTGCCTTTTTTTCCTGTAAGAAGAAAATTCCTGCTTTTGGTCATTATTTCATAAATAATAACTAAACATAAACGTGTTTCTACACTATTTGAATGCTCCAGTATTGCTCTTTGCTTTGACACCTTTTGCCAGTTTACTGGTCAGTATTAAACAAGCAATATTGATAATTTGATATATAAGTATATTTGCCACTCAGAGCTGGCAAATATGCATATTTTCATAAATGTAGTTATGTTTATATTTGTAGGAGTAAGAGATATGAGTAAGAAAAAAGTAAAGGGTACATTATGGAATTGAAATTACAAGAATTTTTTAGGCAGTTATAGTGGAGTTATTCAAGTTGAAATGTAATATTAGTGTCTGTGCTGTGTTTTAGGTTTATTTTCAACTTCAAAACACAACATGAAATGCACAGTACAAATAAAATCTCTACAACTATCAAATTTAATAGGCATAATACACAAACTCAGCATCTCAGGGGTATTATATCATCTTTTTCTTCTTCCCTATGCCCATGCTCTCTCACATATAGAAGGACCCATTCTCAGCACTTATATGATTTTATTGGTAGCCCATTAATTTCAAAATTATGTATACTACTTTTAATGCTAGAATAAAATGGATATGCTTCTTATTGCAAATTAGGACAGTGGTTTCCAAGCACCCCTGACTTATCAATGTGTTGCTCTGTCACAGTTCAGAAATGCTCCTTTCAGTACATTATCAGCAGTTAAATTGCAGGAACTTGCAGATAAATTTGAATAAATCCATTTCTATGAAGGTAGAAGAAAGAAACAATCAGGAGTTCAAAGGTCAGATTAATTTTTAATGATTTCCAATTCTTTCTGAGGTTCCCAGTATCAACACTTAGTTATTTGCCCAGCAGTCATCCAATCCATATTTGATATGGGATAATTAGCAACTGGCCTTGAGAAGTGCAGTCCTTTCTACCATCTGCACAATCAATATTAGAAAGTGTTGCAGCTCCTAGGGATAGACATGCATTTTCTGAACAGCTCTTGATTTATTAAAAGGGATGTAATGACATGAAAAGTGTTACACTTATAGCCTTCTATTGACAGTGGTTCTGTTTAGCTTCATTAGATGTGATACCAACACCTGTCCAGTGAGATGGTGGCCACCTGTTCATTTTATGTAACTTCTAAAAAATCATCAGTGGCTAAAGACCCATATATTCAGCACAGTATACAGTGCCAATGGTAAAAATGAAAGTACCTGTAGTTCCTTTTCAGCCTTCCAATTTCATCTTTTATTGCCATAGCTGTATTAAATGTTCTATAATGTTTTGAAAGCAGACAAGAATAACAGATCCTTGTCCTTTCAAGCTGGCACTTTATGCCTCACTAAGGTACCAGACTGAGATGGTGGTGCCAGTTTCACTGGCTGATGTGATGACCAGAAAATGCACAAGCTGTGAATGCTGAAGCTTGTAAATGGTTGGTAGACACTGGAGAAATAAGGGCATTCATGAGTGTGGCTTGCCAGTAGCAACAGGTGACATATTGAGAGGTATTTGCAATAAATACCTAAAAAAGTAAACCCATTTTTGATGGTCACAAATATATTAAATGATGCTACATTCCTTCTTTCCCTTAAAAATAACCATGAGAGCTTAAACTCCTCTGTACAGGTCAATTTACATCATATTTTATTAGCCAGTTGAATGGTTGATTTAAAAAAAATCTACTCCTTCTTTCCTTCACGTCTGCTAATACTCTTTTCCTTTCTTCTAAGGGAGTTTATATTATAATGAACAAAACCAGAGAGATGACTGGTGTTAAATCTATGTCAACTGCAGCTAAACAGGTATCAGAAAGACATACCCCTCCTGAAATCTTAAAGGGTATTCTTTTTCACAAGGAATTTTTAACAAATCACTAGAAAACTCTCCTGCTATTAAATTAGTAAGTCTGTTCAGCATGCATGCATTGCAAATGGGAACTTATGCTGTACTGGACAATAATGCACTTATATGGTTTTCAGCTTAATAGAAAAAATAATCTTAATAAGCATATTAAATTGGAAGACACTATCTGATGATATACATTTAATTTTGTTACTAATAAGCTGAATTGCATGCTAAAGGTTTGGTCTCAAACTGAAACCTAGTCAGTTCATAAAAATGATTGAATAGCATGTTCCTGGAGCACAACATTCCTTTTGCTACTGTGGTTTTAAATCCATTTTTTCTCATCTCATTTAAGAAAATATTTCTCTCTCTTTTGGGCACTATGAGAAGTGAAAGGGTGTACAAGTGTGTAGGTGAGGTGGTGAAACCTGGCACGTGATGAGGTGGAAGCTGACAGTATTAAAGTCAGCAGGAAAACACTACTGAGTGGGAATTCTCAGAGAAAGTATAGCCAGATACACAATAAAGACATTGAAAGCAGGCAATAGCACTGTTACTACTGTGCATCTCCTAAACTAAAGAAATTAAGCAGAACTAGATCATTAACCTTTGATTACTTAAAATATGTTTTATTAACATTTAAAATGCATTGAAGCAAATGGTGTTATTTAATACAGAGAAGCCATTGAAAGAAATGTTGCTTTTTAACATTTTTTTTTCCTGGGAGGATTCTTTATGGCTTTATTGCAGGATTTTTTCCCTTGCATTTAGTAATTTTTTTCTGTGATTCCTACTCTACCATTCTTACTCTGGCAAATTATAATCTTGGAACCCAGCTCCATGATTTTGATATGCATATAATTTTACGTAGTTGATGAATCCAGCATGCAATAGTAAACAGCAGGGAGGGGCTCAATGGAAACTCATTTGTTAGTTTCCCCACTTGGAGGCTGTTATTTTTATAAATTACTTATATTGGACACTGTGGGAGTGCCCTTTTTCATATACACTGAACTACTTCACTGGCCCCAGGAGCCACTAAGACTAGTGGATTTTAATAGTTATAAATCTTAAATAGAGGGTTAGAAATTGTTTCTTTTCATTACAATTACAACAAGGAATTAACCCCAAGGGTATCCACTTAATTTCATAATATATAGACTGGAACGCTAATAATGTGTCTCTCCTAAAATGTAATAAAGAAGCAACTGCCCCTTGGCTCCCTGGGGTAGATTTTTGTAAAAAGTATTGCAAAAAATGTAACACAAAGAAGATTTTACGTTAACAAGCTTTGTAATGTCACTAGCTCCAGCACTCAAAGTGCTCTGGAGCTCATAGACATCAAGTATTGGCACTGGTTTTACAGCAGGAGTTTAGTACCAGCACTTTTGTGTTGCTTCACTGGTACAAGGCACAGCTAAGAGAGAGAAGGAGTAGAGGGTAATTTACAATTAAGCACTTAAAGAAGTGAAAGAGTGAAGGGAGGAAGAGGGAGTACAGTAGTACAAAGTAATTACTTCCTTCGAGGTCCACTTGGACCTGTTCTGTAGCCAAGTTTCCTGTGTTGTTTTAATCTTCCATGCCCTATTGCAAAACAAACCTTGGCCTTGCAATTGGCAGCAAGTGAACTCCAGTACATTTGCTGTTGCATTTGCCCTTCTGAGTAGCAAAGTAGCCTCTGACCTCTCAGTCATTATGGACTGTGACTGTGGAACAAATTCCTGGCCAAGATCTTAAACATTGGATCAGGCTGTGGGTTTAAATCTAGGTTAAAGACACTTCTATTTGTTGATGATTTTAATGGGTTTTGACTAGATATTGCATCCTGGGAAAGCCTGACAGTAAAGGCAGCAAGAGAAGTAGTACACTAGCTATGCCTTTTCTGTCTTGAAAGAAAAAAAAACCAGCAGAAGAATTGTTTTGGTCTGATTTTAATGGCAATGCTTACAGACATTTCTAAGGTGGTTTATTTTTAAGGAAAATTCATTAAGAAATAAATGATTGGCCAATTATTTTTTTCTTTAATTAGGCATGATATGCTCAGAATTCTGTATACCTGTTTATACTGTAAATATTCTGTTTATAGCAGAAAACTTCTGACTAACCACAGATATATGCAAATTCTCAACTTATATACTTGCACCCATCCCCTAAAAGTGAATTTTTACAGAGTAACTTGAGTGAGTATTTTATCTATAATTTGTGGCTTATACACAGTTATCGGCTCCTGCTCCCAAAAGCTGGAAATGCAAAATTATAACCTTTGAACTAACTTTTCTAGATAAACTGATAGGTCCCATTTAATTTATGTAAACTTTTCTATATAGATGCAGAAGTACCTGCCTTTAACAAGAGTTACTATTGCTAACTGTTAGAGATATGCCAAGGCCAGAGGGAATAGATGTCTAGAAGGCTGCCAAGATAAAGAATGGAAATAGAAAGAGTAAGATAGAACTTTTTTCCTTTTCTTTTTCTATTCCTGTTTTCCCAGGATAATATTACAAAATTTTGACTGATATCTCCATCTTTAAAAAAAAATTAAATCACAAAACAAATGGGAAGGAAACCTAAATTTGTTAGTTTTGCTAACTAGTTTATTTTATTTTAGTGGTATTAGTTAGTTTTGTTAACTAATTAGTTAGTTAGTTTTGCTAACTAGTTTATTTTATTTTAGTGGTATTAAATTTGGCATTTCCAGGCTTTACTTTCCTTTACTGGCATCCAATTAGCATAGGGACAAATATTTACATAAAGATTTACATTTTAACAACTTTCACCACCTTCTCCTCATGTTGCAGTTTTAATGTTCTTAAATGGATCCTGAAGCCAGTATAATAGGAACAATAGGAAGAGAAAAACTGTCAAGAAAGAGCAGAAGAGGCAGAATAGAAGTGCAGCATGAAACTGAGTTAGAAGCTGAAGGCTGAAAGGGCCTCTGAAAAGTTTCTGGATTAAAGGAAATGATTGCAGCCATTTCTCCCACTCATGAGTAATTACTTATGTGCAGCTGAGTAATAATTGCAGCTGAAAGCATGTGAGTGACTTCAGCAGTCACATGCTTTTATTATGGATCATAATCTGGATAATAAGGACAAATTAATATGAAATGCTGTGGATCTCTTCAAGAACTTTTTTCTGTAAATAATAAATCAGAGCAGTTTCGGTAGATGAAGTCAAGTTAAAATTGTGTGTGTTAAGAATAAAGAGCCCAGGCTAAGTTTCTTCCCTTCCTTCCATCTATTCACAAGTGGTACAAGAGCAAACCACTACAAGGGAACTCTGTGCCACAGCAAGATAACAAATGTGATGCACTTGGCAAACAATGTTATCTCCTTCAACCAGATAAAAACATAGATACTGTAGGTTAGTTGCCAATTTGTTTCACTGAAATTACCTGCTGTAAATCACTCCTGCTCTATTGCTGTGTACCTGCTCATACTGCAGCCAGCTGCAGCCCAGCTTCTGCAACCCTAGAGTACATTCATTTGTACTGTAAGAAATGTGTGCTAAAACATATATTATGAAAAATGGAAATACCTAACTTGAGAGTAGAAGCAGAAATCTGAAGCACTCACTCTTCCTTTTTTTCCAGGTATTATAATTTTTGACCTTTTTTGTACTGCCTCCATCTAGTGATAGATAAGTATGCACTTAGTTTCCCAGTATGGGGGGATTTCTATGAGAGACTCCAGATTTTATACTAAAATCCCTGTTCATTTAAAATAAAATATGTGTTTCTACTGTTAATTACAGCATGGCAATGTGGTACTTGTCCACTTCATAGGTGTTTGAAAAGGCATAAAAAAGCCATTTCATTTTAAGTACTAATGTCATATTGACATAAAGATTTGGTTTTGAGAAAGTGGGTGTAGAGTGTTTTATTTTTTTTAAAGAACAACACCAAACGTGGACAGTCCAAGCTGTGCTGAATCTGTGCTGGAGAGAGTGTGACAGCCAGGGACTCCTCCCTGCAGAAGGACCAATGTACAGACCATGAAAAGCAAAACTGATTTGGCCACTTAAGAAAGGAAAAGAAGGAAAAAATATTTAGAATACTAGATTCATGTGATGTTTTACAACAGGTTAAGTTCTGAAAATGTCTCATCATAAACTTCCACAGACAGCCCATGTCAAAGTAATAGAATATAATGTTTACAGTCAACGTGGGGTTAGTGCTCAAAGCATTGCTGATGGTGTGATGGCAGGCTGAAACTATGGGGATATAGAGACATGTTTGGGATGCTCAAATTAGTTTTCCCTTTGTCTTGGGAGGAGACACAGGGGAAAATAATTGAAATTAGTATTATACAGTGCTTCATTTATTTAGATTTCTAGATGTTCAGCACTCTATTGCCTCACGTTTTTTCTTTTTCTTTTTTTTTTTTTTTTGGAATACGTAAACAGCTCTAGCTGTAAACATGACACCTCCATCTTCTGTGCATCCAGGCAATCACTTCTGGGGGATTAGAAATGAAACTGTTTTGCATTTTCCAATATAATAGAGTTGAAAGCATTTAGAACCCAGTAAGTTTAATATTAGAAGTGTGAGCATGTTATTTTGTAATAAATGGTGGCTGATATTTGCTCCAAGTAAATGATGAAAAGATCAGCTTAAACGAAGTACATGAGAACAGGGATTCTAGTAATGAACTTTATGTTCTCAGAAGAAAAACCTCGGAATCATCTCAACTGAGGCCTTTGAAAATATCTGCTGTCCCTGATCAAAAGTATCTGTAGATAAAGGAAGGTTGGAAATAGATAGAGTCCTAGAGGTAGGCTCTGGAAAATTCTCCCCTAGGTGGCTTTTATTACGAGCTAAAGAGCATGCCAGACTTGCCTGGGATGCAGTTAAAAGCCTGGAGTGTGAACATCAGGTAAATGCCTGAGATAGATAGATAGATAGATAGATAGATAGATAGATAGATAGATAGATAGACAAACAGACAGACACAAAAAAAATTTTGTGCCTTTATATGTATGAACATAAGTATGTATGTATATGTATATAGATATCTGCAGCACAGACTTCCAGTGTTGTGTGACTGAAGTTGTGTGACCTTCTATGTAAACCTTTCTCTACCTGCTGTCCAGATCAAAGCTGAAGCAGAATGCAAAGTCACAGGTAATCAAAGAAGTGAGCTTCTTTTTCAGCTGTTTAATTATTAAAGGAGGTTTCTACCTAACTTGTTTCCCGTAATATAATCCATGACACTGTAGTTTAAAATCAATAGTTCTTTGGTTAGGACTGAAAAATATAACAGGACATTTCAACATCACTGGGAATGACTGACTCTTTTGTAGTACCTCACCACTTGCAAATACAGTTCAGAACCGATGATTCAACCATGGTATACTTATGCCTGAAATCTCAGTAAGATGCCACAGGGAGTAATAAAGGCCTAACCTTTTCATACGCAGTATCTCAAAGAAGTGGACAAAAAAGAATGAACAGTGTTCCAACACTTACCCTAAAATTAAATGCATTATCACAACAGTTGTCTGTCCTTGCCTTGTGCAGTAGCAGATTTCACTTTATAAGACAACTATCTGAACCTTAAATAAATTCTAAGTAGAAGACAATTACTGCGATTCTTGATTATTTTTCTGAAAATAGGAATGACACTTATGCAGCTGTTGGAATAATGAAAGGAGATCTCAAGCTGTCATCATCAGAAAACATAAACCATCTACTAGGAAACGCCTCAAAAAGCAGTGGAAAGTTCATGGGTGAAGTGGCCAGGCCTCAGCAGCACATCCAGTAAACACCACTGTCGGACAGAGCCCAGTCTGCTGTGCAAGTCTGCCTGTAGCCTACCACTCCTGAGGGGAAAAACATGAGGTTTTGCATGGGGGATATCCCACAGAACCTTCCATCATGTGGTGTTCAGGTAGTCTTGGATTAAAACCAGCACGGGTTCAATTCCTAAACATCAAAGTGATTTCTGGCTTTTGGAGTCTGTAGGAAGATCATGGTAGCTGGTTTAAGGTACTGTTGGACTGGACCTGGTCCCCACGAATAACAAGTAACAAAAGTTTAATTCTCTGCCCTTCTGCATAAAGTGTATCTGTGTAGTAACCTTTGGTCTAAAACCTTCCTTGAAGACGCGCCATTCCCACCTACTTCAGAGCACCACTTGTGTCAGAGCCCAGAGTGGCTGCTGTTCAGAAGATCCTTGAGGAATGTACTTGCACTCAGCAGCTGAGGTCTAAAACAGTGACTGAGGAGGAGACTGCAACCTATGGGTCTCAAAATGCCCCCTAGCCCTACAAAACAAACATTTGCAAAGGTAGCAGAGGAAAGGGAGCTAGAAAAGCTGGTCTAGCCAGGCTTTCTTTGTTCAACAGATGTGAGGACTGGTGGGAAGGAGGATTTTAAACCTACATTCTGTTAAAGACAACTTTAAAGAAGCAAATAATTTGTTATCCTCAATGTAGAAGGTGTTGTGCAGAATATGATTGAGGAGGGATTTATATCAGACTGTTCAGGGAGTTTGTGTATCACATGTGATAACTGGTACTCAGCATGCCTGATAAAAAGGACTGTAGAAACAATTTTTGAAAGTTTTTTTTCTAAAGTTGAGTTGATTTATGAATTGGAAAAATTCTTCTGAGTCTCCTGGTTATAGATGACATGGAACCAAAAGAAATATAGTGCACCATGTAACTAATCTTTTAGCTGCCCCAAGATATTTATAGTGCCGAAGGCCATGGGCTGAGAATGGGAGCAGCTTGAGGGAAATATTTCTATTATTAAAATGGGGCAAGCTGTGTTATTTATCTCTGGCCATTTTTAAAAATCATGCTGCTTTTATTAAGAAAATCCAAGTGGGTCCTTCTTACTTTCACACTATCTGTAGAATACACTGAAGTTGGGGAAAAGAAAATCGTTCTGCTTTCATCCCAAAGTACACCTTATTGAGAGTTGTAAATAGACTAGCCTCTCATATGCAAACTTGCAAAGCAAGATTTGTGCCACTCTTCTCAGAAACAGGCAATTTGAAGGTGTACTAATGTCTTTGGGGGGATATAATTGTCCAGAAGAATGAAGGTACACTGAGGTCTAGGATGCAAGTAGGTAGTAGGTAGTTCATTCTGATTTAAGCAGCTTAATTTTTACTTGGGTTTGGTGGAGCCAATAAAGTTTGTGCAGGACATTTCTCATGGTCCTTCTTATTCACCTTGTGCAAAGACTGGTGAGTAGCAGCAGAGACAGCTGTGCTTAGAGCCAGAGATTTCAGCTCTCAGCCTCACTTTTTAGCTGTACAAAAGTACAGCTTACTGCTCGAAGTTTCCAGCCAAGATGCTTCTCTGCACTATATCTGTTATCATGCATGCTTTTCTGCACCAAATAAACCCTTTTACTAGAAAAAATTCACCACAGGAAGTGGTAATGTCATGTCCATTTAAACTGCATACAATCCATTTCCTTATGAGCATTAAGATACAAGCTAAAAGACTTGCAGAACACCTGGTGTCCGTAATGTTTCCTTGGCTGTTCAAGACCTGGAGAGACTATAAGTAGGTGTAGATCAACTAATGTCAGTAATCCTAAATCTGCAGTTACTTGGGAGCAGATGAGCTGATTGACTTTTAAGAGCTGCAGAATGTTGTGAGTGGGACACGTGATGGATGACAAAGTAGCAGCACAATCCTGCTATTTGGGTTTTCAAAGAAGACACACAGTTAGATGACACAGAAAATCACTGTCATTGGTCATTGGAGCTGCCTGAAATGACCTGTGTTGTTCTGTCTCTGAAATGCTGGGATCCTAAACCTCCTCTCACAACAGTGCAGTGCGGGCTCACACTGTGGTACCCATCACACAGTTTTTGTGTCTCCAGTGCAGCCAGACAGCATCTGGCAAACGGAAAAAAGCTTTCACATCATCTGGGGAGCTGAGCTTCTCTCTTGCCTCTCAGAACAGTGCTCCAACCACCAAAGGTAGAGATGGGACTGCAATCAGTTCTCATGTGGCAAAGCTCAGATGTGCCGTAGCTCATGTAGGTGTTTGTACTCCTTTTTTATTATTAATTATTAAATATTTGTCTAAACAAATATATTAAACAGGAATTAAGTAACTCTTTTCCTCCACCTCATGACTTTGTAAATAGAGAGATGGGAGGTTGGACATGTGAGCCTCAGTACCTCCAAGGCAGAGAATTGTATCCAGGTTTTAAATGTGATGAATGAGCATGCCTGGTCTGTGAGAAGCCTAATCTATGTGATTATATTTCCTAGACAGGTCCAGAGAATGAGAAGATCCAACAGTTGTCTAATTTGGGGATCCAGACTGGACTTAGGTGAAAATTTGTGATTGATTTCACTTACAGTTATTGAGATGTGTGATTCATGAACAAATTGCTATATACAAAGAAGTGAAATTAATGCATCACCTCCAGTCCCTTGTGTGCTGTACATGCAAGCAATATTAGCCATGTCTCCGTATCAGAGGAGGTATTATTGATTAATATTCACAAATCAAACCCATGAAAACATATGGGACCCTTATGGGTCCCTGCCAAGTCAGAATATGCCGTGATTCTGTAATTCTTCTAAGAAAAAATTTCTTGTTTGTCTGTTCTGGACTTAGAACCAGTAAAGGAAGATGTTTTCTGGTGGAAAAATTAAACGTGTGTGTCAGCCATCTGCTTTCAAGACAGGAGAGCTATTGAGCTACGTAAGTGGACTGCAGTTTTACATGAAGGGGTTTGTGGGATTGGAGCTGTCATGACTGTGCTGTCAGGAATTGATAATCGTTCTGCTAATGAACCTTTTCTGCTAATGAACCTTTTCTGCTTCCAATAACTAAACTCCCCAATATCCTCTTCTGCAACACTTAATATAGAAACACTTGGATATTTCTGTCTATAGTTCTGGATATCCTCTGCCTCTTGCTAATTTCCCTCTAGAAACCTCTCTTTGAAGTTTAGACACTTAAATAACTTAAATGACCTGACTATCAATGAATCAAAGCCAGATGTAAGAGGAGTTACACACGAGGCATGTTTATGGCAAACAAGCTAATTGTGTGTGAGCAGGAGACCAACATTGAAACATTGACTGTGACACTAAATGTGCTACCAAACCTCTTTGTGTCTGTATTCAGTAGTCTGCAAAATTATGATGATGATACCTATTAAACACAACTAAACAGTGTAGAGAATTAATTAATTAATGTTTGCAAAGAACGTTGAGATCCTCTAGCAAAAGGTACTACACAATTTCTAAGTGTTAATTTATTATTCTCTATTATCAGTTTCAATAGGACATGTAGTATAAATCTTTAAAAAAGCAAACAAAAAGCTAATCAGGAGTCTCTTATTCATACTGTCAAAGCTGGTAATGACCAAGCAGTCTTGTTTGTGGAAGTACAAAAAAAAGTCATCCATGCTACTTGATATGTTGAAGCAGCAATTAGTACACATTGTAGAGAAAAGAAGTGGAGCTAGACCAGAAATGAGCCTTGATGAGTCTAATTGCCTTTAATTATCCCTAAACATTTTCATGTTGTATGTCCTATAAAGGCAGAAGAAACCCTGTAGTTCTAAAAGGAAATAAGGCTTGGTTTTGTTTTCGTCTCTTAGAGGGACATAATAGCCACCATGGAAACATGTTCTTAATCAACAACATTAAACTCCTGGCTGCTCTGCTTCTCTTGAAACTGCCTAGCTTCATTATTGTCATGGGAAGAGGGGAGGGGAGCGGGTTTAATCACTATTTAGCTTTTCTTAGCAAATTAAAATATTAATTACAATACACATTATTTTATCTTTGCTAGAGCTATTTGTAAGTATTGGTGAATAAGACCTCATTTCATGTTGGAGTAATTTATTCTCAAACAATTCAGACTTACTTTTTTCAATTCCTGTTAAAAAATCATTGGGTCATGAAATGCTGTCTTCCAAGAGCCAAGAAAAAACTAAAATGTGATTACTTCTGTACATTCAAATACCATGGGAAGCTGAGCAATGGAAGGCTAGATAATTCCAGACCAAGGACAGATGTTTATCTTTTAGTCATATTTACATGATGGAATGCAGTAATCAACCATATTTTTTTTTTTTTTTTAGAATAATGGAAAAGAGACAATTTTTTGGTAAAATAAACTATCATAAAAAATCCATGGCCTCTGCAAATCTACCCTTCTCAAAGCTTAAATATTAATTATGTTAGTTTGGTTGATGGAATACAGAAATATGAAGGGATTAGAAAAGTGATTTATAAAAGTAGCAGATCAGCACTATTATGCCTCTTCTGTGAACATCAGATAGTTTTTCTTGGTGAGTCTGTGCCAAGAGACCTTTAATTTCTAAATAACTAACTGTGTGTTTGAGCATGTGTGAGTGTGTAAGTGTGTGTGTGAGTGGGTGTGTGTGTGTGTTGACTGTCTAAAACAAACACTCCCACACATCATGATCTGTTCTTTTCACCTCTAAAAAACAAACTCTCTAAATGCTCGGGTTATGTGTGCAGAGAGGGTCAACCAACCCAAACAATATTTTTAATTGTAGCCATGGGATATTCATCTCAGAAGACATGCCATGAAGTCAAAGGATTTTCTTTTCTTAATTGCAGAAGCCTTACACAGGCTTCCTCCTAGACATTCTTGCTGACCTGCATTATTGATGTGGTCTGGCTCACTGGTCTTTATTTATTTTGTATGGCACCTCATTCTCCTGCCCCTGTGCCACGTCTTCTGAATCCTTTCTGGCTGTTCTCTTTATTGTTGCTGTTGTTCTTATGCTACAAGTAAAACTGAGAAAAATACATTACGAAGCCTGGCTACAGCACGTTTTCTGGCAGCAGAAACAAAGCATGTGACTGTTTCTCTTTCCTTCTTTCCTATCTAAGCACAGATAAAACCAGCATTTGCTTAATCCTGCAGGCCTGTATCTTGCAAAATTCAATTTTCTTTTTTTGTGTATGGGTGCTCTTGCTAGGCACGTGAATGAAAGAATTTTTTCCCAGACCCACACGATTGCCATGCCATCCTTTTCTTGCAACTTACTGAAATTTGTGACTCAGGAGATGAAGCTGGGTCTCTAGTCCAAGGAAGGGATTTTTTGGAGTGATAGAATAGTTAATGTTTTACATCTTGGAGGCTTCAAGGGTGTGGACCATTCTGTAGGAACATTAAATCACTTTCTGAGTTATTTTCTTCACTCATGCTCAAATTAATTGTCCTTATTGCATAGAAGCAAAATTTTAAGACTTCCACCCTGGTAAACCGTTCAATTTAATTTTAATTTTCTATAGAGAATATCTACTAAGTGCAGTAGCATGTGGGCTTGATCTAAGCAATGCCCTTCCCCACACTTGGTCTGTCACTTTAAAGATTTCATTGTGCTACAGATATTCTACAGATGCTCTTTGTCATAGTTGCTTTCCCCTTGCATTCAGGATGTATAGCTTTGTTCAGAGATTTACAGAAGTGGTTTAAACACATGCAGCTTCTGCTACTGCCTTTACAATTTTGTCCCCCACTAGGTTTCCTGGAGCAACTCAAGTAAATTCCTAGCTGAACTAAGAATTTAAATCCTTAATAGTAAAATATCTATATTATCTGCTCAAGGATGATGAATTGGTGGTTTTGCGTAGGATTATGTACACTTTATGTTCAGATTTTTGACCTTCCTTTAGACACGTACTACTTATGCACTTAGAAGAATGGGGTTGTCTTTCCAGAAGGAGGTTGCATCAGGCCCTTTGAAGGCTTTGTTTGAGCTTCTCTGTGGCAGAATCAATGCAAGAGAGCAAATGATTGCTATTTGCACCTTTACCTGTGTCAGCACAATTCCCTACGAGCTGAGAGGAAACCAGGAGTTAGAAGGCTTTTGGGGGGCGTAAAGAGGAAAGAGGTTAATAGATTCCATATTAGTACAGCTGTTAGATGTGTAACATTTTATTTACTTTGTGATCTTTGCTTGCTGTATATGAGGCAGCAGTTGAATGGAGGGTTTAGTCCTGTAATCTGGGCTGCCACGGAATTCAGTTTGGATGGGAAGCCAGAAGCAGCTGATTTTTAAAGGCAAAACCCTGCATCAGTGTCTCACCAGTCCCACTGATTTCACAGCCTATGAAGAGACCTTAGCTCCTCTTTTTGTTGAAGGTACAACTCGGTCTTCCTGAGGATATTGACTTTGAAGAGTGGAAGGGTTGTTATGATCCCCAAGTCAGGGGAGACTGGGTTTCCCAGCTCTCAGTAAGCTCAGAGAGCCTGAGCAGGGATCCAATAGCCTGTTCTAGAAATGCTGAAAGGTGAACAAAGCATCAGCTTCTGCTAAGTTCCTGGAGATCCTCTTGATGTATACATATATATATATATATTTTTTTTTTTTTGGATGAAAATGAGGGCTCTATTCAAAACCTTGTAGTTTTGTATGTGAACACCTAAAATTATGTGCAACTTACTTTGAGCCTAGGAAATCTTGGGACAGATGAGGAGATCTTACTAAGTGGTCATCTTGAGCTGCCATTAACACTTTACTGCATCCTTCTGTGACAGTTGTTTTGCTAGACTGCATTTCTATTGCTAAAGAAATTGCCCTGAAGATAAAGCAGCCTCATTAGACTGACTGTGCGAGGTCAGCCAAGGGCAGTCTGACATTGACCTCTAAATTTTATCATCAACAAACCCTTGACCTTTATGCCATTTCAAAATCACACAAATATAATTTGTTGCAGTGTGATGATGTAAAAAAGATAACTAAGACAGTGCTAGCATAAGAAATACTACAGTGTCTGTTGAGTGGGTCTTTGCCAGAATAAATATGTTCTGTTCCTTGTCAGAGTTGCTAAGTCCAAATGCCCAGCAGTATGGCTACACAGCTCCCAGAAATCAGCTATTTATTTCAGAGGTAGCTATTATTCATGGAAATGCAGGGTGCAAGATATCCTAGGAACATCCTCCGTATGTGGTACAGTTATGTTAATCCTCTTAGTTCCTTCAGTCTGCAACCTGGTGAATCTGTGAAGGTGCCCCTTAAGAATAAGTAATGGAGGATAGAAAATACTCTAGTATGTAAAAGGTTAAACTAGAGTGTTCAAGGAAGCCTGAGTCAAACCAGTGTTGTGGTATATGAGAGCGGATATTTTCCACTAACAGAATTTTTCGAAGTTTTAATTTGTGTTTTCAGTGCTACCAAGCACGGAAGCTTCTGTTTAAGGCAGGATCAAATTGGAAACAGTAACACACACCCAAACAGCAGTTCAGTAGTGACAGCAGAAGCCTTGACTCTGGAGACTATTGAGCTGATATCTTAAAGTGTAAAAATGTACTTCTGAAATTGCTGATAAGCCACCATCCATGGTCTCCAAAGGGCAATTTTTTCTTGTGTGTTATACTTTTCCTTATATTAATTAGAACTGTCCTCATTTCTGATCTTTGCTATATTTTCTTCCTTCACTTCTTCCATTACTCAGCTGCAAGCTTGTGTATCATGCAGAGAATAAAAGCTAGTCCTGTGTAAGCATCTTATATGGGGTTTATGTACCACTGAATTTCACTCTATTGCACTGAACCACAGATGACTGAAAAGCTGCCAAAACTTGTGTCCACCATCAGCCTGAGAAGGACATCACCTCCCAGGCAATGCTCTGTGGCCTGTTGTGGCTAAGAATTAGTGTAGCACTGTTATTGAAATGGGTTCTCAGCCTACAGCATTTTCAGACACCAACTGGAATCACCTGACTCAGTTGAAAACTCATGGACATTGGAATTGAGTTATCTTCTGTTTTGTAATAGATTTATTTTTTTCCTGGAAAGAAAGAGGTAAATCCAAAGGTCATATATATATATATATATATATACACACACACATATATAGTGGGCAGAAGTACCTCTGATAATCCATCAGAACAGAACTCAGTAAAAGATAAACCAGATGTATTTTGATGTATTTCTGAAAGTGCCATATAAAACACAGACAATGCAGTTCATATCACTGAATGACTGACTGTGCATGAATAGATACCTTCCTTCAGTCAGGGAGTATCCCTATTGAAAAATCTTCCTGAAGAATTAAGTCCAGCCTCCTGTCTTCTATTTGCAATGAATTTTTAGTTCCTAATAACTGTAAAATTGACATATCAGCTTTTATCTGGCTTCACAGTTATCTGGAAAAAAACTGGAATCTTCAATTGCAGCTGAAAGTGAATTTATTTGTAGCACTTGACACAGGTTCAAGAAGTCCAGTAGTGAGGAAATTTTGAATATAGTCCAACCTGTACTCTTACAGTTGTGTTTGACATTTCAGGGTTTATTTTATTTTAAATAACTTTTGTAACTATGTTTTCAAGATAGGTTTTCATCTTCACCTCTTTGACACTGTCAGCAATGAATGCCAAGTAGGCAATACTTCTGACTTAAGATTTATTCTGCAGCCCAAGTTTGGCTTTAAAATTTTTCCCACGCTATAGTAGATAAAGTTAGGATAGAAGATAAAGATGGAAATGAAAGCTGAGACTCTAAACATATCAGGAGAACTAAAGCCTATCTTCTTAATATCATTCCTAACCGTAGTAAAAGGTGCCAATAGCACACTTGGCTAATTTCCACTGAAGGACTCTTCTCCCCTTCATGACGAATAACAAAGTTTTAATTCAGTCCAAAACTTCCAGTTTGTTCTCTTGGCAACAGGTAAAGTAGTTACCATGTCATATTTTGCAGAAGCTCTAGAGCAGGCATGCAGGTCTTGCTATCATTTTCCAAATCCCTTATTTCCAGAGAGGGTGGCTGGAATTGAAAGTGCTTAAGTACTTGTTTCTTGTTGAGGGAGGTTCACCTGACATGTACAAGTAATCTGAGTCTCTATGGAAAAGCAGACAAACTCAGGAAGATGCAGCTTGCAAGGAGAGGAACAATCTTCTCCTCCCTGAGTGATTCTGAAGTCCAAAAGTACAGGAAAGAACACATTTGTCACCCCCAGACTCTGTACCTGAATATGTATATTATGAGACTGGAAAGAGCTGGGTCTTTTTTTGACAGGTAAATGATAATATTCTGAGTTACTCCAAAACACTTCATCTTCCATGTCTACTAGAATTTCAGAAAGTAATTGTTCCTTCTGTAACAGTTTTTACACCTACCCATCACCCTTAAGTTCTTCTTTTTCTGTGTACCAGACCTTTTACAAATGGCAGTCACTGCAGATATGGACATTAAAAATGCCACTGATGTTTTGAGAATAAAGGCTGGGACTTTAAAAGAGATGTGAGATGCATATGTATGTTGTATTTAGTTTTGACTCTGAACTGTAACATGCTTTTTAAAATTTGTCAGCATTAGTATGGGATGGTATAACATTTGTGTGGTAACGGTTTTATGCCTTTAAGAATATATCTGTGGTTGAAACAAAGATGAAGACTCATAATTCACAATATTTCCAATTTAAATCACAGAATTAAATACAAACATAAAAGGATTTTTGTCATTATCTCCTTGCTTGGTAGAATGATAATGTATTTGAATATTAAATAGCAAAGGTTGTAATATCTCACTTTTTCTGCTAAACCGCTTCATAAGGTTGTGTGTCTCTAACAGAAAAATATCTGAGAGGCAAGATGTTCTAAGATGAGGTTAAATGAATGAAAGTATTGTGGATTTTCTGAAAACTGTGAGCTTCACAAGCAGTGTTATATATTTTACTGTCTTCAAATCAGCAGGAGTGCAAGTCCTTATCTTTGCATATAATTTTGCTGTGATTAATATTAAATATAGTGTGATGTTTTAAGGATCATGGCCTCAACTAATAGATATGGAAACATTGTCAAATTCTGTTTTCTGTTTAAAGGAATTAGACATGTAATAGCAATTGCTCTGTCTCGTAGAATGGTCCCCTGATGTCCCATCTGGGATGTTCTCTGGGCAGATGTCTTCACTCAGTGTCTAAAATGACACTAGATACTGTTGTTTAAGCACAGAATTATTTTCATTGTTTATTGCTTGGCTGCTCCTTGTGTCTTAGAGGGGCAGAGAAATCTCAGATGTAATTAGACAGCCTTGGAGATTTGCCCTATGAGTGTAGAACCAGACTGTGGCTTTCTCCTAGCTGGTCCTGAGGCTGAAGCCTGTAAAGGGCCTGGTGGGAAGCAGCTGTTTAGAAGTCTTTTGAACCTTTAAAACAAACCTGCCCCAGAGACCTCCTCCCCAGTTTGCAATTGGTGCTTAGGCTGGTCCATCCTCTCTGAGCAAAAGGACTTGGCCCCACTGCCTTTGATCAACAACAGGGTACAGGAGACTTGTTTGTCTGAGTCTTTCTTCAGACAGATTGCTCTGGAGAAGAAACCATGAACAGCTAAACAAAATAATCACTAGTAAAAGTGTCTCTCATCATTCTGGAAAAGTATTTAAGACAAAAGTCTTGAGGGAGATTTTTCTTTTGTATGAGGGCTGGTCTCCCAATGTCTTCACTTCTGAGCTACACGACCAAGTACACATTAAATTTATCTGTATTCTGTGGATTAATACAGCGGAAAAACTTGATATTTGAAGTTTCCCACAAGCTTGAAGAAATATATGAGAAGAGAGTCTGACATATCTCAATCAAGATAGGTTTAACAAAAATTCAAAAATGAATTCAGAATTGAAAACACAATTGCAGCTAACCTGTATTCCTTCTGTTTTGAGCAGGAATTCCAGAACTATGACATTTTTCATCAAAGAAATGCTGATAAGAAAAAAAAAAGAAATGTAAAATTCATTGAAATTACTTGCCACAGTTATTTATTTATTTGATATTTCAACAGTCATTAAGGAGGTCTACAACGCTGATGTTAGATAGTTGCCTGACTATATTCCTAAATCTGAGCCATGTTATGATAATTTCTAAGTAACAGTGTCACAAATTTGTAGCAGGACTGTAATAATGACTCAGGCAAGAATTTAGACAATAATTTTCATTGAAGCAAATACTTTAAAGCTTTTTAGGTACCTAAAGATACCTTCTAAAATGCAGCTCCTTCATTTTGTCATTCTACCAAAATCTCAGTCAGAGAGATGCCTTTTGCAGCCTGTCAGAAGGTCAGTAAATTCAGTTTATTTTAAAATAAAGAATATTTAGATAAGCTCTGTATTGTTCTTTAAGTTTAGAATGACAAATTAGGGGACACATTCTTTAAAAGTTTTCCAGAGAAGGACATGACATGTAGTTAGCATTGTCAGGACTATAGCTCTAACACACTTTTAAAATGCTTATATTAATTTTATAACTTCACTTTACATTAGTTTTATGTGGCTCCTGTGAAACTTTTTCTCAACAACATCAACATAACAAATGTTTTTAGGTACTCCCTTTTAAAGGTTGAATTTGGGTTCACAAAAGTAAACAGGAGATTTTGAGATATTGATGTAAATTGAGTATTTTTATTAGCTATCTGTCAGGATCTGTTTATTTTAAAATATACCAAATTAGCTACAATAAAGATTTCCACCAGCTCTTTGGTCTTCACATGAAAAAAAGAGGACCTTTTTTGGATCCTTTCTTCACTGCCATTATGTCTTCATGCTTAAATATCTCACTGGACAAATACTTGTGCTTATTTTAGTCCATCATTAAAATTCTCACTCTCCTTAATCAGCATGCTCCAATGTTTGGTTTTTTAATTTGCTGTTTCAATTTTTTCTCAATTTTTTGTTTCTATTTCTTCTTCTGTGATTTTTGTAGCTCTGTTGTCATCCTGCTTCCTTTTGGTAAATTTTTATTTTCCAGGGGCTCATGTTATGTTCGGAGCGTTCATTTGTCTCATATAACATTGCAGCCACAGTGAATAACCTTAGGACAGGCCTGTAAGATTTCTGTCCTTTACTGCTCTTAATTTTAAGTGCTTCTGGGAGAAGAATGGTGTCTGTTGGCTTTACTGTTTGTTGTCTCCTGAGTGCAGATGACCCATTGTGAGAGAAAGCAATGAGCCGTGCCCTGCTACTGAGCGCTGCAGAAGTCAGGGTAAGATACTGAACAAACTCATTCTCTGTCCTTCACTATGATTTGTACTATTCCACTCTTTATTGAATTAAATGTGTTAATAAAAGACTTATGTAGCAGCTAAAAAAGAGTTGGCTGTCATTTATCAATTAATAATCCATGAAAACTGGCGTTACATAGTGGTAGTAATCGCAGCCATGGTGTTAAGCATATGCTACATAAAAATGCAGTCACCTTGAAATAATACGGACAAATCAGCTTGCAACCTACAGAATACTACTAATAATGTAGCCCTAAGCACTGTGGGACTGAAGTTTGTCTCTTAGTCATCTGTGGATAAATCATGAAAAATTTTATTTTTTTGTTCAGTTTTTGGGTGACCAAATTGGTTGTGCTGCCTTTAATTCTGAAACCAGGGACTCCTCTCTTACATGCTCTTACATGAATGAAGTACCTTTAATATTTCTTTGGGGA